>DVRM01000403.1:0-10302 GCA_018232405.1 Junonia genoveva | reverse complement strand
GAAATTGCATTTATTATCATATTATATTTATAAATAACTACAAAGGCAAATTATGTTATGCATCTTAGTTAGAGCACGAACGAGTAATAAATAAATATTGTATTTTGCTACTCCTCCTACATTCTCATAATAGTATATTAACTGCTCCAATTGTAAATACCACTTAATTACGCTTATTGAGCGTTACAATACGAAATGTATATTTACATGAATATACACACAATTAATTCTCAATTACTATTATTAACTTTGTAATATATCTAATAAAATTGGCGTTTCGTGTACATAATTATCCATAAATCCTAAGATAACAATGCTATTTTGAATTTCACAAAACAATTTCCATGTGACACAAACTGGAATAAAATATACATACATATATAATTATACTGATCAATTGTGGGTGTGAAAATGATTCCTACTAAGTTAAAATAATCACGTCAAGCATTAAACTAAAAGTTAAGTAAGTAAGATAATTAAAGGCCTGCACACACGAGCTTAGGACAGTAAATAATAAATTTTTCAACATATTATTTTATAATGACATATTTTTTACATACATTATTGATTTAAAACATATATTTTTTAATTGTGACTGATTATAGATATATTTTTATTTATTCGCAAACATAAAACGTGATTTATTATACACATGTTCAGAAATAAATACATATTCTCGTGAAAATAATATTAAATGTACATGTTCTGTATACGGAACATGCTATGTTTTATGTAATTTAAATAATTTTAAGGCTTTTTTTAGATAGTTGTAGTACGACAAAATAATTCAAGATCAAGTTGGTAAAAATATATGAGTTAAGAGAGAAGACTAAATGTAAACAATTACATAATTAATCACATAAATCACACAGAGTTACAATCGGTCCTTTCTAACAAGTATTATAGTTAACAAACTTTATCTCGACTAAGGAACCGCGCCGTGTCACTTTTACATGTTTGTTACCAAATCACCTATCTCTGCCTTTTGATACCAAATGTTTTATACCAAATTATCTCATTTATTTGATCCACCATATTTATTTCAGGACGAATTTATACATCTCATATCAACAAGGCAATTTAAGAATCTAAGAAATTCCTTTCAGGCCTCATTAAACCCCATTTTCTTTCAGTATTTTAGAGGCTACAGTGGAACACAAATACAAATATACATACATGGACTGCTAACATCTTAACCATTTCTATCTGCTCCACTGTAAATTGTCGGGTAAGGAAGGGAGGTAATATACACATTTGTTAATCGTTTATCTATTGTCCTAATCGCAGATGTTTGGTTCACTTTTAGAAAAGAATATAACTTGAATGTTCAAGGAGTTCGTAAGAAATGAAGTAGATAAGTCCGTTAAAGATAATATTTATTTGTAAGTACCACACGGATATTATAACTGATTATATTTTACAATATAGCTTATAACTTTTTGTAATAATAGCCTAGGATTATTTCCTGAGTAATTTACGATATCAGAAAAACTGATGAGAATCCATTAATTCTTTTTCCTAAGATTTTGTTTTTCTTCTTTTTATCTACTAATAAAATATTACCTACTATTTATATTTTAAGTATAGAGAGAAATGCATAAGACTTCAAATATCACTAGATGAATCACATCCAATAGAAGTTTAAATAATAATTTATAGTTATGTACTGAAAAATCTTAGTTTGGTCCAAAATCGAGTAAAATTAGTTGCAACATAAATACCAACACTTTTTAAAGCGAGATAAAAATCTAACAGAAACAATCAAGGATTAAAAGAAATATAGAAAAGGATAGAAACATTGAAAATTATAGATCAAATAAAGCGTACAGATAAAGGTTAAAAATAGTATTAATACAAGAAATATATAGTTATTGAAAAATATTGCTTGTCGATTGCATCAAGAACCATAGGCTACTTAAAATAAGTATATTAAAAACATGAATGACCTATAAATAGGATAATTAGTTTGAAAGAGGAAACATCTAAACTAAAATCTAGGGTGCAAAGACTAGGAATAATCGTGTAACCTTACCTTATTAGTTAAATTAAAGTTGGCAGTATTTTTGCTATTTTATCTTATTCCAAATAGGTATTATGTTTTTTTTAATAGAATAATATATGGATATTGTAAGTGTACTAATTTAAAATGAGACACCTACCTTATTTGATAAGGATAGTAAATGATTAGACATTAACATATTAGGTTAAAATTCATTTCAATTTAACTGCAGCACAATCACTTGTATTGCTTCTAAGTTTCTGTAAAAATATTCATTTTATAGCTCACCTAATTTTTAATGTTTATGTTAATAATAATAATTTTATAAACGTTGGAAAGTTAAATAAAACAACAACCGATTATTGGATGATTGACATGAAATTAACAACTGATAATATACATAACGCCTTAAAATAAGATTTAGGAAACAATTAATTATTTTGTATTTTTATTTAAAATGTATTTTTCTTAAAAGACAAATTTTATGAATTAATTGATTAATGGCACATCATGTCTGACAATACAGAATATATATGTACATATATTCCTGAATATAAACATCATTATATCAATCATTTTAAACACGTGGTTTTTTGTTACATATACGTTTCTTTATTAAATATCTACATTAATGATAAAACTACGAAAAAGAAATACTCTATCGCTGACTAGACTAGGAATAGAATAAAGCACTTTTAATTTTGTGGTCACAGCTATAATTATTTTATATCAACACTTATATGAGTCTAATCCGATAATAATAACTACTGTATCTTAAATAGTTTCTATGGACGTAAAAATCTCGAAATTCAATATCTGTGACGTAGCTTTAAAATTGTTCAACGCGAATCCATGAATTAAATCATCAAATAAGGCAGCATTGAATATGATTACAGCAAGACACTCAAATGAACACTAGTTGACTAACGCCGGTAAGCATTCGCGTCAAACAATCCAAAGTATCCATTTCGACCGTTACAAACGACTTGAAAATACCCCTTTTCATCAACGACTTCGATATCTATGAGGAATATGAAGTGATAATTTTACTAAAGAATTTCTTTCCAGATATTCTCTTAAGAAAATCTTTCATCCCGGATCTTGCTTAGGATCGAGACTAGCTCTTCTCTCTTGCAAGGCTGCTAACAACGCTTCCCTAACTTCTCGTTCTGAACTTCGCCATAATCTAATCAACTCTTCTTCAGACAGTTGGGATAATTCTGATCTTGCACCTATTGGATTCACTCGTGGGTAAGGTGGGGCGGGAGGAATGTCAGCTTCTTGGGAGACCATTATTTCTATACTCGCCCGATGACTCGGACCATCTATAGTAAGATAATTAGGCGATGATTCCGAAACATCTTGATAGGATCTAGTCGAGGATCCTTCTGGTCTTCTAACCATTGGTGATGGCGTTCGAAGTCTACTATTAATATCTGGAGGAGAGCTGGTTAAAAAACTGACATCACGACTCAATCGCCTACCGATGTTGAGACTAGTTTTTTCGTAAATAGATGCAGAATCAGATTCTAAAACGGAATCAGTACTGAATCTACGAACATTTAGTCCGGCGAGACTACATCTTTTCCTTCGGCTTCTCGGCGAACGAAGTTGTCGCGGCGATCGACTTTGTCGCGGTGAACGACTGGAAACTTCTGGAGAGGGCGATAGGAACTTTGACTCCGTAATTTCTTCGGAAACTTCTGACGTCTCCACCGCGACGTTCTCTTTAATCGAATCTAATGAATGGTCGCGACCTTGTTGTACCCTGCAATACAATTTATTAAATAATATTTTTAAAGTACTTTACTTCAGATAAAAAATGATAGTTTTTTATTTTGCTTAGTCATCGAAAAACGAAAACAAGCAGTCAAATAAATATACTACAATAAGATACCGAAAATGCTATACCTTCTAATTTCTTGTATCATTTCAAAGAACTGAGCTTTACTTTTTCTCCTTCTCCGTTGTTCGTGTTCCTTCTGAAACAAATGAAATTCCTATCGTAATCTGTAAATTTAAATAAATGAAAGTATTTTTCTTCAATCAGCCATAATATTATTTTAAATCAGTTCGAGTCTTACCCTCTTCACACTTTTCTGGAACAATGAAGTGAAATGTCCTTGACGAATAGTATTAACTAGTTCTCTCGCCGCATGGTGCGGTGACACGAGTTCCACACAGTTTATAAATCTATATAATTTCTGAAACAAACAAAAATAATCTCACACAAGAACTGAATAGTAAATATACAAGAAGCAAATAACATAGTCGCTTCGGAGCGATTTGTAGTGGATTATATCTACTCTACAAAGACAAGTGGGTCGATCAGTGTCAAAAGCGGCGTTTCTCTACGGTTCGTTCTGTATAATCCGAATAAATACATCTTATATTTTCACTGAAGAAGATTAATAACATTCGACTCGCAAATACGAGAAGAAATCTTTTGTAAATAATAATTTGCTTCAAATATACTTTATATTTTGCTATCTGGTAATGTAGTCGTGCTATACTAACAACATAAAAATTATATTCTTATAAACTAAATGCACATAAATATTAATAAAACTTTACCCCAGGTGTCGTAGAACATTGCACATAACAAAAAATAATATTGAAAAAGTACCTGACTGAAAAACATGATATTTCTGCTCCTCCATATAGTTCCCTTCGGCTGGTGACGTAAAACGGGAAGGGTGTATTTATAAAAAAGATGTTCCAAAATCAATATTAAGCATCCGACGATCATTCCCACGCCCAACAGGATAAACACACCCGCCACCGCCGCGACGCCTAAAAATGTAATTTTGGAAAGTGATTCATGATATTTAACAAGATTACCTCCAGTTTATACCACACCTTACACAAAAATATAACTCGAACTTCTTTTTCGTTACATTTTTGTTCACATTGAGATTTCGATACATACTTAAGAAATTTAAAATTGTGTGAGTATGGTACAAACGATTACTTTTATCATATAATAGTAGAGTATTCCCAACTTTTTTGAAAAGTTAATATAACCTAATAGAATTTTTCAACTCGGTCAAGTAGTTCCGAAGCCTATTCAATCCAAACAAACAATCAAATCTTTCCTCTTTATGAGTATAATATTAGTATAGATACGTATATTATCCTAACAAAAGAAAGGTTTCGCATAAGGCATAAAGAGGCTAAGGGTACGAGCAGAACTCACAATACCAAAATATGTTGATCAAAGTGTTTAACCTTCCGATAAAAATAATCGAAACTCATATTATTTATCTAACGAAGCGTGGTTAGCAATTCGCAACCCGTCGATAATAACACATGGCGTTGCTGAATGCACGCTAAATTAACTGATCGTTGTCGGCCTATTTAGAATCAATTACATATTGGGTTACTTAACAAGCGATGTAATATTTTGTTGTTGTTGACGTAGTTTTATATTACTCGCAATATGTTAACATATGAGGCTAAGTTATTCCGTGACCCATTTTATGTAGTACACTTTAACATATGTATAGTAAAACGCTGAGCTAGGCGACACTAATCCAGTTCAACATTATCTATTCATCAGATTTTTAACCTGCGCGAATTTCTGCTACGATCTTTAATGAAAAGAATTATGAAATCATACGTCAGTATTTCAAAGAATTTGCTTCCTACATTTTTACTTCAATACAAATCTGTGATTCTCTGTGTAATCCAATTTTTGTAACATTATGTTATGCTATCTGTAAAAATGCGAGTAAACGATATTCATTTAAAATTCAAGTACATTTTACATACAGTTATGAGTACTAAATAGCGGAGTTGTTCGTGAATATCAACGTGTTGAGGCAAAACTTTCAGTCGGCTATTTGTAATTACACGCAGTACTGCTGCAGTTAATACCGGTTGAAGTTTTATTTAGTGGGCCAAGCGGTCAGTCCGGCAATTGCTGTCAATGGCTATCTACGATTGTACACGATAATCCCCATCCATAGCTTAGTATAAGGCTTATTGGTTTAGTAAATTCCGATAGGAATTGTGTTTTTTATAAAAGTAAAGTATGAAATCCATTTATTGTGCTTTATTGCGATATTGTTTAAAATTCATCCGAGACGCTTTTAAAAGCCAATTATGAAGTTAAGGTGAACAAGACTGTCGCTTTATGATATAAACGTAAACGATACTTCTACAACGCCAAACGGATTATGATACAATGTAAATTGAGTAATAACAACCGTAGGCGCTGTCCTTTCCAGTCCAGTCTCCTGGACTGAATTATCACAGCAAATTGGTCACAGTAAGAGGTAAGCATACCATCTAATTTTTTCAACAATAAATTCCATGTTTAATCTTTTAGGTCGGTAGGCTATACTGCCTTCCCGTCATCCGAAAGGGGCTGGATTAACGCGAGGGTGGCGATAAATTCTAATGAAATTTCCGCCTGAAACGAAACATCTGACTCCGTTGATACTAACAACATATTTAGGCAAAATAGTAACTTGACGAAATTAGTTAAATTACTCAAGTAATTTATGAAACGAATTTGTTAACTGTTGAAGTGTTTTTATGATTTAATAAGTATTATTTAATACCACTAAAACGAAAAAGTCTTAAAAATTTGCCTATTAGGTATATTGGGTAACATTAAAATGCTGTAGGTATGTACAGATGTAAAGAAATGTTCTATTAATTTCTCCTGGACAATTTCAACAAGACAATGTTTTTATATTTCATGTAACAACATGGCATGTTTGGCAATATAATTACGCTATAATATAATAAATTACTTTTCATTTTATTAAAAAGATAATTTCCTTAAACAACATGAAATACGTTTTACGATTTCAAGGAGTAATGCTGAAATGTTATATTCAGGCTTCAGAGAATAACATTGAAGATACGGCATGTTATAAAGTAGATACATGGTTCCGAGAGATCACAAATATATACTTACCGAGAGGCTTCGGTTGAATTCCGTAATCCGGGCTCAGCTTAAAGCACGGCAGAGCTCCGTACCACTTCTCTGTTAAGATATCCATGTATCCATTTGAGGAGTACTTGGCTATTACAGCTGATATGCTGTCCTAGAATAACAGACACATTAATTTAAAAGTGTACCCATACAGAGTTGTAACAGAATGGTAAAACAAGTATCTAATAGGTGAGTTATTTCGTCATTATCATTTTAACATAATTTGTTATGTACAGCAAAATGTATTCGAGATTATCTAACGAAGAAATCTTAGCAATAAATATTTAATTATATCTGAAAGAGACAAATGGCCTCTGCAATAAAAATGACTACATATTTCATAAAAACTATTGAGATCAGTCAACTATGATAGAAACATTTTACTCAATATTCTCTATTAAAATCAACCCGGCTGCACGCTTTCCTCTATTATAAACTTCCTTTAAAGCAGTAGCGTGATATAGTTATGAATCAAATTGTGAAATTCATTACACGTGCAACCCATTTCTTACCCGACAAAGCCTCGTAAAAATGAAAATGCCGAGAGAGATAACTTCGAACGTGAAATAAAAACTCATGACATCGTTGATTTATAAATACGTAGAGCTACGTATTACACAATGTCAAGATAAAACGGCGAGGAATCGAAGTATGAGCTACATGACACTCGGCTATCGATCACGCCATTAGGGCACATCATCCATCAATCTTTCCACGCTAAGATCCGAAGTCGTTCCTGTCACTGGAGCCTATCTACGACCTACTTCATGTAAATGTAGGTAGGTCTCCGCTAATATGAAGCCGTTACTCAGCGTGCCCATTAGCTACGTATGTAACATTAAGATATGATAAATACGTTTACTTAGAAGATTAATGAAATGAAATTATGTACAATGCAGATAATGCATACTTTTAACATATAATTCATCTGCTACCGTAATTAAATCAAATAAATAATATGGAAGGAAACCTACTTTCGATCTACCTATTTTCAATAATATTCTAAGGAAGTCTAAACAGTTATCGCGCATTTACTCGTAAACACTAGAATAATATAGTGCGTACTAACGCGTAAATAATGGGTAAGATCCTAACCCTTTCCTTCGACGTAAAAAGTAGGTAAAAGGTAGTTTTAAAGTTAATTACAAGAGTGATTCTTTGAAAACCGGAAACAAAAGTTTTATTTACTAATGTAATACCAAGTCGGAATTACCTTCAAGGGAAATCCTTTAGCCATGCCTATTGCGTAGGTATCTTTAATTAAGGCGTGGTCGCCTACTCGCTGGAGTTTACAACCATGGTCTGTTGCGCGATAATAGTCTAAAACAGTTGTGTCGGCTATCAAAAGGTCCAAAGTTCCATTCCTATAATACAATATATTGTTTGGTAAAAATGAAACTCGATGAAGTTTTAGCACAAAATATACGGGTAAATGTGAGTTAACTAAATAAATTATTAAAACAAGGGGAAGTTCATAAGAACTTTGTAAAAACTTTAAAATGGCCTCGTAGGCTGCAGTGCGCTCAAGGTGATTAAAACATAAATTAACAAAATGAAGCTCATAAATTGAGTAACAAACTCATTTATTAATGCGATTGAAATGTTCTTCTCTTCATTTAAGACTTTTTTTAGCGGTTATATTTTAAAAGCGATCCTCGAATATTGCTCATTTATGCGATTATTGCTACTTATACATAAAAAGAAATATATTATTAAAGTTATTAATCTAACCTGAGTCTTTGGATTCCTTCCTCGATATCCTGAAGGGCATAGCGACGCATTTGTTGCGCCAGCTGTGGATTATTTCGTTGAACGTAATATTCCGCCACCGAAGACCTAGCTGTCCCTACTCGTAAAGACAGCCACTAAAATTAACATATTTTTAATTAATTATTTCTTCAAAGTAATATTACACTCAAAATGTTTCAATACCTACATTACTTCGTCCTTGATAATCGTCAACAGCGTTGTGAAAAAATAATCCGGCTATAAGAGCAGCAATATTGGCAGTGTAGCTGGCGACAAATATCACAGAAAAGCCACCCCACACATTTATGAGGAACTTATTAGGCCAACTCTTAGGTGCTTTAAAAGCAACTAAATGTCCACATAGTAAACCCCACATTACCCACAAAGCACTAGATATACTAAAATTTTTTGACCTTTGTCTTCCCCAAGGATTGAGTCCAAATGGAGATAACCATTCATATATAGCTACAGCAATTGCTGTGACATTTAATGATGTGAATATAGCAATCCATAATTCGGGTGAGAATGGTAATAAAAATGCCAGTAAAGGTATATCAGGCCTCTGATTTGGAGCGGCTAATATAGATATCCCACTAAAAAAATATGGTTGACTAAAATCAATCACCTCTGCTCGAGCAGCTGACACACTAAGAGCAGCAAACGACAGGTGAGCAGCTCCAGAAACTAAATCACCAACAATTCCATCCCATTTCTCTGACTTTTCAGCGTTTTCAGTGTGTAAAACATTTTTTTTGTCTGTATTTTTAAATCTTTCTAATCTCTCATAGCCATTGTCTGTTTGATAACCTTCTTCATTTGACCAAAAATCTTTATTGATATTTTTTTCTTCATAAACTTTTCGAAATGGTTTAACGTATTTTCTAGAACCGTATAGGCCATCTTCAACGATATATAAATGAAAATCAAATTCTAGTTCTTGAGCAATATTTTCCAGTAAATCGCATAGCGAACCCATAGCAACAGTGAGAGGCCATTTTAAAATATGTTGTAGGTTTAGAGGTGGGAAAAAAGAAATCATCTGCGTCTTGATCACTTTCTCTCTCCAAGACGTTAAAAACGAGAGTAAGGTTATCGCGATCCGAAGTTTGCGGACGATGACAAAGTAAACCTCGTAGACATTGACCATCTTCATCAAGTTCACCTTCCATAACAAACGGTGGAGCCAAAGCAGTAACTATGCGAAAAATAGTACGGGCGCCAGAGGATTGACCATGGGCAACAAGTCCTACCTCCAGGCCAGACAATTGTGTGAAGCTTTACAGTTCGACCTGTTATACTACCAACTTCCCTCCATACATTTCCAAGGTCGGGATTCGAAATTAAATTCAAAAAGGAAAACGATGCTGTTAAGGCTTGTTCTGAACCACCAGCTAATGCTGCAGCCTGATGAAAGTCGCATCTCTCTGTAAAATAGTGATACAAATATTAATTTAAATACCATTTGGAATAAAATAATTAATTTATTATGAAATGGAGGTTTTGGTATTTTACCATATCTTGTCTCATGTAAAACATCACTAGCCATACGTCCTGATTTCGCACGGACTCACAAGACAACGCATTTTGCTTTAAAATATGGCCTATTTAG
>DVRM01000402.1:0-10305 GCA_018232405.1 Junonia genoveva | reverse complement strand
GTCTAATCGATGAAGTTCTTCGACTTTCTTTTCAATCGCAAAATTCATATATTTTTTATAATATAAATTAAGAACATTATAGAAAGTATGTCGGTTGCTTTTTTGATTCGGGCCTCATCTTGGCATTCTCCTTTATTTTCTTTTTTTCATAGACATGTTATTTTATTTCTATTATTTTAATGTAATTTGTATGATTTAATTATGATTATTATACGTGGGAATTAACGCAACATGTAAAATATAGTATACCTATGAAATGAGTTCCGTATTACAATCCACCTATGTGGCAGCAGACCAGCGCAAATAGGTTTTGAAAAAAAAAACAATTTATAATAGAATGACACAAATGGTACATAATACGATAAATATGAAAGGAAAAATAAATTCCGGAAATATATATATACTTATAAACTCGAATAATAAGTAACACTTATATTATAAAGCAAGATTCTATGTTAAATATGTATAAATTTAAATAAAATTAAAAATTGTAAGTATGTTAAAGACAATTTCGAATTCGGCTATTTTCATTTTTGGATTTTCTAGGAAATTTTATCGTGCATCTACATCGCTTCGATTCTTGGTCTTCTTTTTCGAGTTTGTAAGCTTTTCTATATAAGCTCGCAGATCTTCCTCGATGCAGTCAAATCATATATTTTTAGGCATTCCTCGCGGTCTCCTCTGTAGCGATTTCAGACACTTCTGGACGTAAGGTACTTACGTAAAGGAAATAACGTAAATATGTCATCGTCATGGCTCAAAATGACGTAACTCTGATGTCATTGAGAAGTAATGTTGCTACCGACATTATTCAATTACAGATTAATATTTATTGATAGCAATTGTTTGAAAGATCAAAATTGTAAGATATTAATTAGGATTATTTATAGGTTTCTGTACAGGGTGTCCCAGAAAGTGTGGATCAAATCGAACAAGGGTAAAGGGGAGGTCATTTCCTTTAAACTTTTGGGGTCAGAAGGTAGCAAATGACCTCCCCTTTACCCTTGTTCAATTTGATCTACACTTTCTGGGACACTCTGTATGTGATTATGTGATACGGCTCTTTAGTAGGGCAGACAGACGGAAAGGTAGTCTTAATAGGATCGTTGACGCTCCGTATATACTGAACCCTAAAAAGTAATAATATCATTAAGTAAAAAAACGTACTTTACATTGACACAATTGCCTTATATTCTAAACAGTTACTACGAATTTAATCGGAATTTTGACCCCATTGTCAAGTTAACAACAAACGTGATTTGGTTTAGCTATTAATAGTGTCGTTTCACATAGACCGTAAACGGAATGGTAAAGTTTTTTTAATTTACCTATTTTGTTTATTTTCCTTTTTTTTAGCCATAGTAAAAGTGTATACCTACATACTACCTATTTCATACAATTTAAAAACTTTAATGTTTTAATAAGTAAAATAAAAATGAATATAGGTAGGTATGATGCATTGCGATGACATCGTTAGAAAATATGTACGTAATTATAAGTGAAAAAAAATATCCACAAATTTTAAAAACGGTTTATTTTGTCATTTTCAGACCATAAAATTATAGTCTACAATTTTACATAAATTGTTATACCAATTACCTATTAAATTCTCAATGTCTTAACAAAAACAACACCGCCGGTCTAGAGACTAGCTAGCTTGAGATTAATCTTTTATTGGCGAAACCGTTATACATAAAATAGGTGGTGTTGGCGCAAGCGCCTGTTGAAATAGTGAAGCAACTTAGTATACGGACGTTACGGAACGATTTAGATATTAAGGCACTTTATTTATTGTAATTTTTTACCTACCCTGTTATAAAATATGTAATATAATAAAAATTTTCATTGCAACAAAACTACGCCCTTTTTAATATCTCCTCGTTAAATACTATCAAAATCCGCAACATGGTCCGTTTCGAGTCTGGATGTGAAAAAACCAGTTCATACTAAAGATAATTTACAAAGGATTTGTTAAATTGTTGGACATCAAGAAATATTATATACGAAGCTGGGAATCACTGCATGATTTTGTTGCGTCATCCAGAGGATAACTTGGACGCTGTTAAAATAAGAAGATTCTGTGGTCAGGATAGCAGAGTACCCAGTGGTAAACTCATAAAGATCTTGATGATTATTAATTCCCAACACTCTAAGGTAGTATTTAGCGTAAAATAATTTTCTTAAGGTTAGTATGTCTTTGTTAATACTGTAACGTAAATAAAATTCTACGAATATTATTATAATAAAATTAATTTAAGTTAACGAAGCCTAGTTAAATTATTTTATTAATTATGTTGTAAAGATCTATCAAAGAGTAGTTATCAAAGAATAAAATAACTGCATTATAAACGCTTTGTTAGATCATAAAGATTATTGCAACATCACTTTACGGTTATAATTAATTAGGATTTCAGTTTATTTAACTTTATTAATATTGAAGTTAAAGTAATTTTGTTTAGTTCTTAAAGCACGTGCTAACTTGTAACCTGTAGTTATTTAAATTTTATTTGTTGTACTTTTATATCTTTAAAATATTGTCGAATTGCTTATTATTACAGTCTGTAACTAGTATAAATTGTTTATTTGTATAAATTCTCACTTTGATTTGTATAAATTCCAGATTGTTACACCAGCCTACGCAATGCCTGAGGATAAGGAGCTTACTAGGAAACGTGCGAGTTACAAAGGAAGGTTAACTTTCTTTTCTAACTATTTAAATTCATTGGATCCTTCAACTTTGACCACCTCTGAGGTTAGTGAATTGCAATTACGTTTGAGTAGGCTCGAGGCTATGTATGAACAATACGATGAAGTGCAGGTGTCATTGGAATGCAATACTGACAATATGGATAGTCAATTGTTAGAGCGTAGCGAGTTTGAATCCTTTTATTATAAGTCTATATCTCGGGCTCAAGAAATACTTGCAAATTATAAGAAAAAGGATCAAGCAAATAGTGACGCGACATTAATTTCTAGCAATCATAAATTTGTGAAGCTACCAACGATTCAATTACCAAAATTCAATGGATCCTACACAAACTGGCTAGAGTTTCATGACACTTTTGTGAGTTTAATACATTCAAATGATGACATGAATGATATTAATAAATTTCATTATTTAAGATCCTCGCTAGAAGGATCTGCTGCTGTGGTAATTAACTCAATTCAGTTTTCAGCTGCGAATTATTCTGTGGCTTGGCAACTCCTTTGTGATCGATTTGATAATAAGCATTTATTAACTCAACATCATGTATCAACATTATTTAATATGGATGTTATTCATAAGGAGTCGTCAGTAACGTTGAAAAATTTAATAGATCAGATAAATAAAAATTTGCGTGCATTAGAATCACTAGGTGAACCTGTTAATCAGTGGGATACTCTTTTAATCTATATTATTACACATAAATTAGATAGTAAAACGTATCGTGAATGGGAGGAGTACAAAGGCAATCTAGAAAAGAATTCAAAAATTACGTTTTCCATATTTTTAACTTTTATTAAGAATCGAGCTGATATAATAGAAACATTAGAACTTTCAAATTCCTCAGCTACTAAAAATGCAAACACATTAAAAAATGTTAAAGTCAAGACAATGATTGTACAAGATTATAACAATAAAAGTAACTCTGGTGATGATAAAAATAATTTAAATCCTGCTTTACTTAAACCTAAAAAGTGTCAAAGGTGTAGTGGTGACCATAAATTGAGTTCGTGTCCTGAATTTTTGGCACTGTCATGTGAAGCGCGTTTGCAAATTTTACCTAGCTATAAAGTCTGCTTTAATTGTTTGTCTGTAGGTCACTACGCCAACAACTGTAAGAAGGCAGGCTGTAAAATATGTCGCCGCAAACACCACACTCTTGTACACGTTGCTGAACATTCAAAATTTAAAAATACTCTCTCTGCTCAAAAAACTGTTAATGGTAATGATACTGGTAATAATGCAACTATGTCCGCTCAACCAAATCAAAGCGCAAACTTATCGTTAACTGCTAAAATTGAACACAGTGTTTTACTTTCGACTGCATTAGTAAATGTGATTGGGGAAGATAATATGGTTTATACCGCTCGTGCTCTTCTTGACAGCGGCAGCACGTCCTGTCTCATGACCGAAGCATTGTACAAACAATTGGGACTTTCTGGTCAAAATGTAAGTAATTCAGTGATGGGCATCAATAATTCCTTGTCGAAAATTAATAAAATGTGCTTTGTGGCAATAAAGTCGATAAATAATGACTATATGGTAAAAATCAATTGTTTTGTGTTAACATCCATAACTGAGAATGTTCCTAATAACTATATAAATCCATCAAGCCTTAAAATCCCATCTGATATCTGTTTGGCTGATCCAAATTTTAATACGCCGGCCCCGGTCGACATATTGCTAGGTGCTGATATATTTTGGGACCTGTTAGGATCGAAGATAATAAAATTAGGACCAGGGCAACCCATTCTTTGTGAAACTAAGCTAGGTTGGTTAGTTTCTGGGCCAACGGGTACTGCTATGCCTTTGCCCTTTACAAAAGGTAAGTGCAACTTTACAAAGCTCATCTCAGATGATGATGATAATCTAAATGACAACATTCAACATTTGCTCACGCGGTTTTGGCAACTGGAAGATGTTTGCACATCATCAAATTATTCACCTGAGGAAATATCATGCGAAGATCATTTTGTAAAAAATACTACGCGTTTAGAAAACGGTCAGTTTTGTGTAAAAATTCCTTTAAAATATCCTTCTGACCTCCTAGGTGAATCTTTATCTCGAGCAAAGCATTGTTTTTCATCGTTAGAGCGCAGATTTAAGGGTAACTTACAATTCTGTGAAATGTACAAAAGTTTTATGAAAGAATACGAGCTCTTAGGTCACATGTCACTATGTGACACTACAAACAAAGACGCACATTTTATTCCGCATCATGGAGTCATGCGTGAATGTAGTACTACAACAAAATTAAGAGTGGTTTTTAATGCTAGTAGCCCAACACATACTGGTGTTTCTTTCAATAATTTACAAATGATAGGACCCGTAGTACAGGATGATCTGTTATCTATCCTAATTAGATTTAGACAACATAAATATATAATCGCCGGAGATATCGAGAAGATGTACCGGACTATAGTGGTTCATCCTAATGACAGACACTTGCAGCAGATTGTCTGGCGTGATAACCCTCTATCTCCACTACAAACTTATCAACTAAATACTGTAACCTACGGCACGGCTAGTGCTCCGTTCTTAGCAACCAGATGTCTTCGTCAATTAGGTTTAGAGTGTGATAATCAAAAGGTTTCAGAAATCATTCTACATGACTTTTATGTAGATGACCTCCTTACAGGCGGAGATGACATGGTTGAAGTCGAGCACTTGCGTCGAGAGATAACTTTAACTCTAGCATCAGCCCAAATGAATTTAAGGAAATGGAAGTCAAACATGCAGTTAGTTAACGGATGTGACATGTCACAGTCTTCGCTAGACTTAAATATTGGAGGACTTGAATCGACCAAAACATTAGGTTTAGGGTGGCAGGCAATGCCTGATGAATTGTGTTTTCCCATCAGTGATTCAGTTATCGACAGTAATAGTAAACGTCAAATGCTTTCTGTTATTTCACAGATCTTTGATCCTCTAGGTCTTCTAAGTCCTTGTGTAATGACAATGAAAATGTTGCTTCAAAAATTATGGTTACACAAACTGTCTTGGGATGAACAACTACCTCCGGAAGTTAATGAACTTTGGTCCGAATTGATTGCTGATTTACCGGAATTAAATAAAATTAGGATTCCACGACGTGTTATTATTGATTCGTACCAATTTTTAGAATTTCACGTTTTCTGCGATGCGTCTGAACGAGCGTACGGTGCGTGCCTATACGTACGTAGCGTTAATGATGAGGGTGATGTATTAGTACGTTTATTAGTAGCTAAAGGTCGGGTTGCTCCGCTTAAACCCACAACTATTCCAAGGTTAGAACTTTGTGGTGCCCTGGTAGGAGTCCGTATATATGAAAAGGTTGTTGCATCATTACGAGTACGAGCAGCACGAACCTTTTTTTGGAGTGACTCTATGATAGTACTAGGCTGGTTAAAAATGTTGCCAAATAAGCTTCAACCCTTTGTCCGGAATAGAATTGCAGAAATTTTAGATAAGACACCCAGTTGTGAGTGGAGACACGTTCCTACCGATAAAAATCCCGCGGATTATATTTCACGTGGTGTCGCATTTAAGTTAATACGGGATTTGAAAGAATGGTGGTCCGGACCAGAATTTTTGATGAAAGATATGTCATGTTGGCCGACTAAACCTTCACATACAGATGATGATACACTACCTGAAATGAAATCAAATATTACTATTTTACATGCTTTGGTCAATAATGATGAATTAAATAGATTAATTAATTTTAACTCTTTTTCTAATTTTCTACGGCTTAGGCGTACTTTAGCTTGGGTTTTACGATTTGTTGATCTGAAATGCAAAAAGATAAAGAATATTGGTCCGTTTAGTAGTAAAGAATTACAAAGAGCTTTAAATGTTATAATTCGGGCATCTCAAAGTGAATCATTTATAGAATATAAATTATTAATAAATAAAAAGGAGTTGCCTAAGAAAAGTCCGTTAAATAAATTCAAAGTATTTTTAGATGACCAAAATATCATGCGTGTCGGTGGTCGACTCCAAAATTCAAATTATCAGTATGATAAAAAGCATCCTATTCTTCTACATTCCAATCATCGGTTTACAGTGTTAGTATTTGAATATGAACATAAAAGGTTATTTCATGCTGCCCCTCAATTATTATTATCTTCTATTAGAGAAATATATTGGCCTATTAGAGGACGGAATTTAGCTCGAAAATGTTACTTACAATGTACGCGATGCTGTCGATTTAGAGGTGAAACAGTTACTCCTACAATGGGTTACTTACCACAGCAGCGACTTCTAGCTGGTTTTCCATTTGAAAATATTGGTTTGGATTATGCAGGTCCAATCCAATCCGCAGTTCGACAAGGTCGAGGTACAAAATTAGTTAAAGTTTATATTGCCATATTTATTTGTTTTACAACAAAATCAATCCACCTCGAGTTAGTAGGTGATTTATCTAGTAATACATTTATTTTAGCTTTAAAAAGGTTCATCTCACGTAGAGGAAAGCCAAAAAATATATATTCCGATAACGGCCGTTCATTTGTCGGTGCATACAATGATCTTTCGAGCTTTCTTAAAACAAATTGTGATTCGGTAACTGAAGAGATGTCAAAGGAAGGTATAAACTTTCATTTTATCCCGGCATACTCCCCTCATTTTGCTGGTCTTGCGGAGGCTGGCGTAAAATCAACTAAACATCACTTAGTTAGAGTGTTGGGCCTTTGTAACCTTTCTTACGAAGAACTGTACACCACTTTAGTCCAAATTGAAGCTATCTTAAACTCAAGACCACTGACGCCATTATCATCAAATCCCGATGATTTAACGCCATTGACGCCAGGACATTTTTTAATTGGACGCCCTATGGTATCATTACCATCGCCAAACTACGAACATCGCCCTGTGAATTCCTTAACTCGCTTCCAACGAATAGAACAGCTGAGACAACATTTTTGGACTCGATGGAGCAAGGAATATATATCGGAACTTCAGATAAGAACCAAATGGAGGTCATGTAAAGGTTCGCTGAAACTCAACTCTTTGGTTCTATTAAAAGAGGATAACTTGCCACCACTAAAATGGAGAATGGGGAGAATCGTGGCTGTCCATCCCGGTCCAGATGGGATCATCAGAGTTGCAGATGTCAAGACGTCCAACGGCGTAGTTCGAAGATCATTTAGCAAAATTTGCCCATTACCCGACCTTTCTGAAGATGAGAATTCTGGTTGAAAGGGAATCTTTCAACGTCCGGGGGTATGTTGGCGCAAGCGCCTGTTGAAATAGTGAAGCAACTTAGTATACGGACGTTACGGAACGATTTAGATATAAGGCACTTTATTTATTGTAATTTTTTACCTACCCTGTTATAAAATATGTAACACAATAAAAATTTTCATTGCAACAAAACTACGCCCTTTTTAATATCTCCTCGTTAAATACTATCAAAATCCGCAACAGCTACTATTATACATTAATGTATATTAACTGTTCCTTATTGCGTATATATGCAAAATTAATTGATTGCAGCTCATCGTTCAAAATGCCAAGTCGACATTTTGTATTACCTCTTTGCAATTTCATAATGATTGACTTTAAAAATTGATTAAAGTTGTTATATAATATTTCCTACGTTTGTTCGCTACGAAATATAAATAGCGTAGATAACAAACAACACCATCCTTATTTCGAAACACGCATTGTAAAGTTGAGGCTTTGTCCCGCAACCAAATTAGAGGTTTCAGCTTAAAACTAAACTTTATGAAAATTATTATGCACTGCTCCGGATGGATGGAATTTCGGGCAGCTGCTTTATATTTAAATAAACACAGCCAGACTTTACTTTAGAACATTTATTTCGAACAAAATATGGTCTCGATTCTGAGAGAGAATTACGGCAACAGGTATATAAAGTTGAAGCATTGAATGAACAGGAATTTAATATACCCGTTGACCGTAAAGAAGTCTTCAGGGAGCATTAAAATGTAGCCAATAGTCACGTTATGAGCTCCGATGAATAGCCGAGGCGTTACTTCCTACAATATTGCTTCGAACATCCCTGAACACTAATTGAAAACGTGACGGTGGAGAATGATGTAATAAGGTAACTCGGCTATTCATAAAGATTTCTGTGTAATTTTTCGACGGAGTTTTTTGAGCCGGTCCCAACATAAATCGATGGATAGGTAATGGATCCCAGTTTTGGTATCACGACATTTCTCACCCTGTTTCTTTTATAATCTATCAAATGTATGTTTTTAGTATAACACAAAATAATCAATTAAATTAAACACTCATCCAGTATAACGAAACTTTCAAAGATATACCTAATATAAAACTTTCGCCAAGGTTCTCAAAAATGGTACATTCAAACTAAGGTTTTGAGTGCAGTTTTGCGACCCTTGAGACACGCTAGTAGGTAAAGTTTACGTAGGTTTTTAATAAAAGGTCGGTAGAACAATATTCTGAAGATGTTTAGCTAAGAGGTTCTCTAACAGCGTAACGAAAATATTAGAACATTTCAGCGACAAAAAGGCTCTGATATGAAAGAAAGCGTTACTAACATATGTAAGCACTTAAAATCATATCAATGTTATTTCTGTTCAAAAACCAGTCTATTTATTGGGATCCTTAATTTATTGGTATTAAAATGTCCTGATATTCTGGACACCGCATTTCGTTGTTATGTATGTATGTATGTAAAAAGTAATTTGAGAAGAGACGTTTTTCTTTGAGTATTTAAACTTTCTTAACAGACAATAGCTATAAGGAGCTATTACACTATAAACAATCAAATTTAGTACCTGTAAAAATCATTCTATCGAGAATTTTCAAATAAATATAAACATACATACATACATCATATATTTAGAAAACAACATATGTCCAAACATAATCCCGACAGATGGGCTATCGGACACGAGGGATTGATCACTCGTACATACAGGGTGATTGATGGATGAAATAAAATCCCTCTATTAAATAACACGATCATATTGTTTCTATGACGAAGATTTCGTATTGATATGATATACGTTTCAATTGTATGTAAATATTGTCCTTTATCAAGCTTTAGGTCAATACCGGGTCGTAATTATTTACGATGAGATTTTAACTGAGATAATTGTTCCCTTTCAGCTACAAATGAATACAATACGTGAAATAGTATTCTTTTTAGACAACATTACTTGTAAGACTTTCGGTAAAAATAATGTTACTGACAAAAAATACAGCCAATATAGACATGTAATTTTCCAAATTAGTTAAAACACAAAAAGTAATGTTCGTACAAATTACGAGTCGAATTAAGCAAATGTGTCTCTTGAGTGATTATTCAAAGGAGCTCATTAGACGTCTCGATCACGAATCCACACACATTAATGGGGTCCAATGATTCGACATCTTTACCGGTTTACCTTGAACTGAATATACATATGAATATGTGCATTGATAATAATATTAAGAGAAACATATTGATGAGATAAAAGTTATAAAGAAAATAAAAATAAAATTTCTGTCCATCGATCTAACGACTTACTAACTGCTAACTAACTGCTCGCATTTTAACGTAAAACGTAACACAATCTGTACATATCTCACTGCTGGGTATAGGCCTCTTTTCCTATTAGGGAGAAGGTTATGGAGCTTAATCCACC
>DVRM01000401.1:0-10306 GCA_018232405.1 Junonia genoveva | reverse complement strand
TATTAACGCATTTAAATAAAAGCTTGTTTATAATAAAGAAATTTGCGAATTGAAAAATAGTTAAAAATTGTTTATAATAAGTACAACGGTCTGTGTTTTATAAAGTAGGATAGGCACGTTTTATTATGAAGTATGGTTGGCAATCAGTGGCGTAGCTACATAGGGGCAAAGCGTCCGCTTCCTTCTCAAAGTTGTGTCGGCCAAGTTGTATAGTCTGGCCTAGGTAAATGTAGTCCTGTACAACTTCGAGAAGAACGCCGTCGACCCGTACTGATCTCGGATTGACATTTCTGTTGAACATGTATAGATAATCGATGACCCACTTTCAAAATCCTTTTTTATATAAAAAATAAAAAGTCTACGACTTGATCTTCAGGTGGCGCACCGTGAATGTAATATAAGAAAAACTTAATATTTCAGTTAAAATTTTAACATTTCTACACTTTTTTGCGTGAATCCTACAGTTTGTACTTAGTTCTTATCCCAATTTATCTTATAAGCGTATTCTTATCAAACAAAATGTCGTGGACTGGGTCGTAAAACTTCTAAGCCATTTGTTCCATAATCTCTATGGCACTAAGACAAGCCTGAACATTTTTTCTGACACTATAGGAAGAAAGCTTAACAATGTTCTCTATATGAAAGTAAAAGCATTTGAAGCCATTTCTATCGATGAATCTGAATATTAATTTGTTAAGCGTCGACGAAAAATATTAGTACCAGATATGTGTTTTTCGTTTTCTACAGACGTGATCCCATCAAACTTACCTAACACTTACCCAGAAAAGCTGCCACATTTTGGATAAATGTTGAAAATGGGATTCTTCAATTATTGCCAAATTGCCCAAATAATTGGAGGAATAGCACCCTCTATATAAAACTTTACGTACCAACCTGATTTAACATCAAAGTAAAAGTTTCATGAAAATTTGGCCAGGTATTATTAAAAAAAGTTTGTATTTGAGAAATAATTTTAAAAACTGTATCTTTAAAGCATACAAGAATGCACTCTTCAGATATCCAGATAATATTTTTTTTAGCTTCGCGACAAAATGATGACTAACAAATAAGGAATCAGGTAGTTTAAAGAACCTTGAAGGCCAGAATAGAATTAAAAGAGCAGAAATTAAACTTTAAAATTAAATCAAAAATTCACGACACAGCGGGATTCGAACCCGCACCTTCTGCCTTGCCGGGGCAGGTGCTCTATCCGTTGAGCTATGGTCCGTTTCGCACGCTGTGGCGTGGCACTACGATCCCTTAGACCGTCCATTAGAGTCACCAGATCAAGAATTTCGACATTTAAATGTCTTTTTGGTTAAAATCAGTATTTTTACCAAAAAGACGGTAAAATTTTTTTTTCACAATAATTCATTATTTTATTTATTTAAACTATACTATAGCCATAAAAATAAAAAAAATGAATCTTAAATAAAGTTGTTTTTGAGAGCCAAAAAGTGCTTAGTTTTTTAATTTCAATTCTATTGCGCCATCTCAAGATGTTGATCAAGAAAGCTAAAATTTTGCGCAGATACTCCTAATATTACGGCACATCGATTGGTTATATAGGAATTTGAAATTTTACAAAAAAAGTTTTTTTGCTCCACCCTTATTGAGGGGCCCCTTTTTTCAATTTGCCCCAGGGCCCTTGACTATCTAGCTACGCCACTGTTGGCAATCCTAATATCTGCATGAGTTTGATTAAATAAAGACACTCAAACCCAAAGAAAATATATATTTATTTAATTTTGATAACAAATTTTAATAATGGAACCTGAAAAAGAATGACAAAAAATAATAAAACTAAGAAATTTTATTTCATAATTTTTCATTTTGTTAAGTACTTAGGTATTAGAAACATTTTACTTTATTATAAAACAAAAACTTTATTCAATTTGATTAATAAGCATGAAGCATCAACTACTCGTATATCGTTGTAAAAACTGTTAAGTTCTTATTCCTACGGTTGTTGACTGCTTGTTCTCAGCAACAGCATTGTTATTTGTTCTCACTGAAAGTAAATTAATAATTAAAATACAAAAAAAAAAATATTATGCACATTTTGCGTCACTTTAATTAAATCCTTTATTTTTTTATTTTCTTTAATTTTTAATGAAAGTGTAAATAAAATAGTACTGTGAATAAGAATAAATACCATTTGTATTCGTGCCACCTGAAAATGTAAATAATGTGATTTATAATATATTTAATCATTACTTATATTATTAAATTCAAAAGTTAAGGTAAGGTTGAACAAATATAGTAACACAAGTCAGTTTATTTTAGGTAAATTTTGGTACTTATCTGTTTAACCATTTACAAAAGTATATTAAAGCACTCCTTACCTGGAACAGCGTAACCCGGGTTGTATGGGTAATAAGAGTCTGGGTAATAATATGGGTAATAGTCTGGGCTTAAGTAACCTGGGTAAGGGTAGCCTGAGTAATAAAGCCTTGAATCATCTGAAAGAAAAAAAAACAAAAGTTTTCACGTAAGTATATGAAATCAGTACGGATATATTTCATGATTGCTAGGAAATACGAATATACACAGAAATAATACAAAATTATATATTTACATGGTGAATATATAAAAGGCAAGGTGCCAGCCACTGAAAAAAAAATAAAAAGATTAGTTTTTAAAGTGTAATTATTGAAAATCAAACCAAAACAGCTTCTTTTTAAGTATTGTAATATTTACCGAAGGGCTCGAAAGTGGAATGGAAAAGTAAAAACAAAAGGCAAATGTAAGCTATGTTACTCCGCATTTTGTTTGAAGTAATTGAGCACTCGAGCACATCGAGCTTTTATAGTGCCAATTCTAAAATTCGTGCAGGCAATATAAATAATATTGTTTTATTTAAATTGAACAATATTTTACGGTATTCCGAATTCGCTTCATGTCTAAAGCGAAACTTCATTCCATAGTAATAACCGTGAAATACCAATTTCATTTGATTCAGACGAAATGAATTCACAATACAAATTGAGCCAAAGCAATTGAGCTCCTGTTTGTCAAGATTTCAATGAAATGCTTCACCAATTAGCTCTCAACGTTTGAATGACATGACATGAGAATAATTCTTCTTTTTTCTTCTCCAAAAATGTTGTCAAAGAATATGCACCTTCAATTATTTATTATTACCTGAGTCTGATTGGTTGTGGAGATACCTTCTTCTAAATATAGACTAATAGGACTTTTGCCTTTCGGGACTCTAAAAACAATAATTTTATTCTGCTCATATTGGCAAAATTATCACCTTATACTTAAAACATCACAATACTCGTAGTAATCCATAATGAAAATGCTTGTTTAGGTTATCACATTCCAATCTAACTAAGATCCCCTTTTGAAAGATCGGTAAATAAAGTAGGTAGGTATATACGTACTGTAAAACAAAAATCGTTACATTGAAACCTATTCTCATCATTTCTGTAATATCATCATCAACATCTGTAAAAGGACAGATATAAATTATATTCAAATAAAAATCGTGTATTGCAGATGGAAAAAGAATAATTAAATACGAATATGGGTCACATAAAATTAGTAAGCACGTGAAAATTCTTTTTTTCTCGAAAACATTAATCGCAACAGTAATTCAGTTCCTCTTCCCTTTGCGGTGGAATCTCGTGATATTTTTGTGAAGCTTCTCTATGCTTGCGACCTAATTTTATATCTGCTTAGTAATTTTGCTATTAAATACTGCTGCGTAACAGTGATGAAAATTGTGAATTTTTTGAAGTAAAAGTTACTGGCAGATATTAAAACTTTTTCCACCTCGTATTTCACAAACAGCGATACCGAGATTTAAAAAAAATTTTTAAACAATTTTATTCCCTGTGATGGAAATGTACCTAAAGTTTAAATAACCAAATTCATATTTTAAAACGTAACTACGTCATAGAGGAAAAGATTTCAACATCTATATTTAAAGGCTTTGTCATTATTTACAAAGGAAATGTAACGTATATGCGATTGCATTGTATTGCCGTTTTACAAAACGTACGTCCCATAAAAGAATATCTGACAAAGGCATAATTTCATAAAGATATTCCGATAACAACTTAAGGCTATTTATAGAAAACTCGAGCGTCTTAAGCCTGAGGGCTGATCCATTCGTCACTCGATCAATGGCTATCGACTCAGATGAGTATGGGACTTGAGATTTTATCTAGGCCTATTATAAAGACGGATGACCTAATATAATATAATATAATGGTAGCATCCATTTACCCTGTTATTATAGTGAGACAAAAACGATTAGACTTGATAGATCTCGATTTGCCGCTATTAATTTTGTACGATGTCATTGAAAGGGATTTGAATGGGATTCGCATTATATAAAAGCTTTTTGTGATGATAATTAATCTAACGAGCACCTTCTAACTTGCTTCCATGCCTACTAACTGAAAATTTGATATTTAAAAGAAATGATTAGTAGGCAAACAAAAGTGTCAACATATTAAAAGATAAAGCCTTAATAAGTGTATTTACTATTGTTTACACCTACTAGTTCTCTGCCAGTTGATCTAGGTTTTATGTAACAATATGTTAAATGCCCTTATGTTTTAGTGACTATACCTAACAGAACAGAGAATGAATTCATAAATATCGAAACTAAATGGTCATAGAAGTGTAATTATCTAAGTGTAACAAGTTAATTAACAAAGCAGTCGCTATCATTTTAGTACCTACATTTTAAAGTTAATTGGAAATCATTTACCAAAAATGTACTAAAATGCAAAAGCGATAGTATAGCATGTATTGGACTCGGTTTAAATAAACAATGTTGTATGCCCATGCATACTAAAGAAACGAAGATTGTGTTACAGCTATAAACATGTACCAGCAGTAACATACAACTCAAATAAAGAATACCCTAAATAGCTTACCCTAAAGCCCCTAAAGGTAAAGAGCATTGTAAGAGCAAAAGAAAACTATACGCTAAAGTGAGATGACTTTTACTTATAGTAGCAAACCCACGCAGCAGTGGGCGAGACAAGTTCGTCGACAATCGTAAATCGCAATAAATGCAACATTAAAACATCATCTATCCGGTTCTGTGGCAATAAATATGCCTATTTTGCAATGCTCATGCGTACTATGATTTTTGCCTTGCAAATTCTCTCGCATACGTTCTTGCCAATAAGTGAGACGTGAACGCGTGTTGCGTTGAAATTATTCACTTGGGTACCTTGCTTCTGATTTCTGATTCTCGGTACGAGTTTTCCTTTATCGTATTTACATATAATATTTAAATGAGTTCATATTATTTTAAATTGAAGAGAGCTACACTTAAATTATTTTACGCATAATATGTACATTTAAAAATTATTATTCCAATTAGCGTTAATTGTGTGATATTTAGGCCGAAATAAGCATATCGTCAGTAACAACAACTTTGTACGATATCTCTGTCGTTAGCATTTTTAATGCATAAAATGTTTGATATAGTTGTTTTATATTCAGCAGATAATTAAAAAACATTCCACATATTTTAAAATGTACATAGTTTTAAACTTGACGTCATGTAATTACTGCCACGGCGGAGTTGAGCCGATAAGCCTCTGATCAGCCAGTCGGATCTCCAGCGAGATTGTACGTCGAAACCTCAACCTATTATTTGTTGAGGCCCTCGAGACCTCAGAAAAATCACCGTCCGTCAGTGTACGAACACACTCGACAATACAAACCAGTTCCTACATACCGTTACGTGGAAGTAATTTCTTAAACGCAGTCGCCGGTCACGCCAGACGAATCGAACGATCGAAAGATACTCACTCACCGGCTGCCATTTACATACTGAGTACTGACGTTGTCAGGGCGTAATGGCGGGAAATTAATAAAAGCTTCGTGCGTTTGAAAATCGAACGCCCGTTGAGAATTCCCTTGGTGTCTATGGAATGTTTCACGATGCCACCTTAGGCTGTTAGGGCTATATTTTACTCTGTTACTATTTAGGTATATTTTATGTTTATTCTTGTATTAAACCTTAGCATACTATATTTGTCTCGGGATTATGACGCTTATTATATTGGTGTTTAATAATAATTTTTCACTAGAAGATCTTTTTCACAAATAATTCTGCATCAACCCAAATATTTTATTAACATGTAATCGTAATCTAATTAATAATATATGTATAATTAATATTATCAACATCTTATCCTGTATAATTATCCAATATCCATATTTAAGTAATCATAAATAATATATGTATGTATATTGTTTTCGGTGGTGACATCGGCATCTACAGGTGGCCACTTGGTATCGGGTATGTTACTGTTTAATTCCTCATGCATAACGCCTGTACAAACACCCTAAGGTTTATATAACTTGCATGAATCAGCTGTGATTCAATCAGAATATACTTGAATCATCAACGAAATAAAGCATGATGCATGACACCCTCCCTAAGACACTCGATTAGACGATGAACCAGTTAAGCAGTAATGCAGTTTAAATAGAACAAAAACATAGAAAAACTAGTGCAGCCGCGGAAATGAGAAGTAGATACACTTAGAACGCTTTCCTCGTGCTAGATTCGTACACGTGTAGAACGGTTTCATAGTCTATTTAAAACACTGCGAATTGTACAAAAAAATTGCATTACTGCTGACAGTGATTATGCATCTGTCTTTGCTGAACCAACAAAACGAGACGTGTTGGATTTAAACGTTACATAAATATCGTGAATGGAATCCAAACTTAGACCTCAACGGATTCTTTAACAGCATATTACTAAATTTTTCAATCAACGTGTACCAATTTTTCAAGATATCTCCAGAAGAAAAAAAAATAAAATTAGATGGTCGCTTATTAAATGGCCTGCTGGAATCTGTGTCATAGAATTGTTGTTGCTTGTCCGTGTTGATTGTTGCAGTAATCTTGCGCCGAAACATATCAAGTACCCATTGAATGTGAAAGCTTGTTCTGTGTACCAAATTGAACGGCCATCGACACTAAATATTTCATACATTGATTTTTTGTATCGTTATGAAGCTTTACTTACACAAACTTCATCAATATTCATATTAAAACTTTGTTATGATATATTTTCTGACCTCAATTAATTTAAGTACTTGGCATTGTTTCTAAAAACTTTTTATCGAAAAAAATATTTTTTTTTTCAAAAAAATTGTTTTTTACCACTTACTGTAATTATATACGTAGGTAAGTTATGTATTTTGTTGTAGGTACACAAAAAATCACAAATAACGATTATGTGGTAGACCTTGTAACTTCTAGATGCACCTTACTCTTAAAAACTGCAATTTAACTGGTTTATAAGTAATAGTTATAAATTATAATTTTAATTAAATCTTTGCTCTAGACTAGCGATTAAATTTTACATAGTCAACAAGCGTACTACTTATTACAACGCATTTTACACTTAATCAGGAAATGTGGAAACTTCAATATCTAGATTGGAAACTTGGTCACTTACCGAGAACCGATTCTTCTTACACGCATTGTTATGCTAACAAACGCTCTAATAAAAGATACATCTACGCGTACCTTGAAGCTAAATCTCAATTATGTCTGTGTATAACAAATTTATCATTAACTATTTACTAAAAAAAAACCAAAATTTTGGTTCCTTAAAATATCGTCTATAAAATCTGTGTATGTATGAGAAATCCGATAGGCTTTAAAATCGGTACTTAGTTATATTAATGTACAGGTAGTGAGAGACATTTTTATCCAACGAATAGGACAGTTCTAGACAAAAATGTTCGAGAAAATTCAACCAGCTCCAGAAAATCATTTCACAAAATCAACCAACAGTCGCGTGCACAGCTTGTTCGTAGTGATGCAGAAATCTCGTAGTTACCGAGATCACAAAAACATGCCATGCGTTCAGCCTAGCGATGGCCTAGTTATAAGAATAGCACTTATGCTGCTAGGTGCAATAGAGTGTACTCCTACTGTACTCCTTTTTTAGGTCAACTTTTCAGATTAGGTACTATGCTAATGGAAAACACATATTGAAAATGATGCTTATGAAACAAGGGGCGTAACCTCTATTGCACTGTTTTGCTTAGTTACGCCTGTCGTTGAACATGTAGCGGAATTATGGAAAGAATTTTGACGCTGTAAGTAGGTAGGTGACATGTTTATTCATTTAATATTATATGTTTTATAAATAATGACTATTACTGTTAGATATTTGTAAGATGAGTAATAATTACTAAATGAAAAATGAACTCATAATTATATCTTATCATTGACCTTGTATACATTCTAATGCTTCTAAAGAATGAATAACATTGTATTCATAAGGTAAAAAATAAAGACCATTTATCTCATTCAAAGTTGCAAACAAGAATTCTTTATGTTACTTACAATTTCATGTATTTTGTCCAATGTTTCTTTAGTACTTTTCATGCATGTATGTATTTATGCATTTGTGTCAAAATTTACCCTTGGGATAAATAAAAGAATTGTTATTTATCACGAAAATTTCAAAAGCAGATATCCTTGCTTTCTCTTGAAAATATTGTAATGTAAACGATTAAGTTATTTTTTGTCAACATCGCCATAGCTATTTCTACTTTATCCTTGAAATTAATTACATTTAAATACATATTAATTAATTATGATAATTTAATTAACACTCAAATTGATCGAGTTCGCTGTGACGTTTCAATCGTCATTTTACTAAACCGTCTAATTATGTTAATTAATAATAATAATATACAACCTATAAACGAATACTGATTAATTAATTTGTCAGCCTGTTTCAATTTTACGCAATCATGACTGAAGCCTAAATAAATGAAATGTTATCTTTCATGATTTTTATTATGCCGATTCGGTGTATTAATCAAAGTATATCAGTATTTCCACTTTTCTTGTTTTGTATTCTGAAAGAAATGACGACACGTTTTATACATTTATAAAGAAAAATACTAACAACTAGCTACTCTTGACTTCGTATGAATTAAATTACACCAAATGCAAGAATTTGGTTTGTCCACCAATCCGCAGTAGAGCAGCGTGGTGGATTAAGTTCCATAGCTTCTCCCTATAGGAGAAGAGGCCTATGCCCAGCATTGGGATATGTACAGGCTGTGTTATAAATGCAAGAAGGTTTAAACTAAAACAAAAAGGTGTTACAAATGGAATTAAATCACACAATGAAGTCTTCCTATAATATAGTTATAGCCAATTTCTAAATGAACCAAGTCACAGGTGTTCGTTATATAAAAGGTCAAACGCCTTCACATTGGACGTTGAAACCTAAGATATGATAGTAATATCTTGACTAGAGTTACTGTAACCGATAGGTATTCATATCGGATCCTATTCGCCTTGTTACCGGTTGTATGCTATTAATTCCTTGTCAGGTAGTATTAAATTAATCTCCTTATTTTTTTTACTTCAAAGCATTTTCTATATTTCTGGCCGAGTCAATCAAATCTTTTAAAACATTTCATTTCATTAGTAGTATTAGTGCAAAAGTTAAAACCTTAGGTTTCATAAAGCATTGCACTAATAAGTTAAATCAATTAATAAATTATTTAAAAACTTTAATGTACATTTCAATGTGTAATATCAGTCTCATAAAGATTTAACGATATGCATAAAATAATTACTGCACAACCTTAATTTTGTACCTGCAATGTAGATCAAAATTTAAGACAAGTTAAATTTTATATAAAAACATTTTTAACGTTTTCAATCAACTCCAATTACATAATAACCCCGTTTCGTATTCTCATTGCGAACCAGAAATACTTGAAACACGACTTAATAAACCTCGCTGTATCTTGACTATATTTGGAAATGTCGGATGAAGAAAGAAAAATTCAGATTTTTGCATCACTCCCCACGGCCCTTCGCTGACCCGATTGATTTGTTCGGAAAAACATTCCTCGAGAGAAGTAACAATTGAGAGCAAAATGAGATTAAGTCTGAATTGATCGGAATAAATAATGCGTGATCTTGACGCTGTTTTTACTTAATGTCAAACTTTTCCTTCATTTGTCAGAGTTTTAGTAATTTCGGATGATTTATTTTACTGGTTCTTTTACTTAGAAACCCTTGCAAACTGTAGTCTCGGTCAATAGTTTTATCTGTCTGATCAGTATTTCAGATTTAAGAAATATTTAATAACTAGCTTTTACCCGCGGCTCCGCCCGCGTAGATTTCGTTTGTCATTGTAAGTAGGTACACATTTTGGTTTTTCCCGGTATTCGATTAATAAATTGTCGATAACGCACAAAAACTGTATTTGATGAAGTAACTTTACATTATGACCAATGGCAATGCGAACGCGCAATACTAACACCAAAAATAC
>DVRM01000400.1:0-10307 GCA_018232405.1 Junonia genoveva | reverse complement strand
AATTTTCCGGACTTAATAATATTTTATCAACGTTAATTAAACAAGAAATTTTTAACATTTACATACATTTTTATTTACGCTACTATATGTACTGTGTACATTATTTTTATTTGCAAAATTATTTTTGTAAATAATATATTTGAAAAGAAAAGAAAAACTCGATTAATTCTAATGATTCTAGTTCATTTTTTTATAACTCGTAAAAAGTTGAAGTTAATGATGACTTGCAAGGTTTAACTACACTTAATAAAATTACAGTATTTATGCTCAAGAAAAAGGAGAGAAATAAAATATACAAAATATATTACTATTTGTTATTAACTCAAAAAAAAAAATAACCACTAATTTGTCTAACTATACGCTTTCCATACCGATTGTTTTTTCAAACATATGATTTAAAAATTCTGTCCAATTGTAACGGTTAAGTGATTTAACAAACAAAGAATTAACTCTAAAAGTCTAAACCCATATCTGTAATATTTTTTTCTAATAAACAAAATCTTAAACTAATGAATACATTACGTATAATACAAACCGTGTGTGACGTGTGCGTCGTAACATCAAATTTCGCAGCCCTGGCCGAGACAGATATCCACCAATAGAGAATTAGGAGTTAATTAATTTACGACGCGGCCGTAATTAGATATCCAATAACATAACTCGGATTAACATAGCTACACGAATCTACACGGATTCGTAAATAGCTGCTATTGATGTCTAATCGATTTCAATTACGATGTTGTTCTTGCGAAACATCGAGCGCGCTTTATAAATTGTAATTAATTTTACAGTGTTGATATTAATATTATTACTCTAATTGATTTGTCTATATTCTTAAAATGTTGTTTTATATCCAAGTATCAGTTTTTAATTGTAATACTTTTTTAATTAAAAATTTTATTTTGAAAATTCAACTTTTCCATTTACGTGTTCAAACGGGTTGTTCCGTTTTCAGTTCATCCTAGTTTCTAGTAGAGTATTAGATCCGATTTTTTATATACTTAGAACGAATTACTCTTGAAGCACAATCTAGAAATGTAGTACTTATGTAGTATTAATTAAATGGGTTCACAAAAAGTAAAAAAAAAAACCTTCCAATCTAATTGAGTCGTTACACCTTCGTTTTTGAAAATAAACATAATGAAGGTGGCATATTTTAGCAGAAACACGTTTCAGAATGCCACAACATACAATATGTTACATATTATAAGCGGCTACGGAGGATTTCATCACATCATCATAAATATATCAGTAATACCAACACACGTTCATACTTATTATGATTTACGACCTGGAGCGGCACATATGATTTAGGCAGTTCGATCATGTGGATAATGTAGTAAATCCATCATGGAATTAACCGTTGAAATCAATGCAGAATCCAGTTCAGCCTGCTGAATAACTATTGTATATTAATAGCTCGTGACATCGGATTTAAACTCATTTTCCCTACATAAATGGAAACATAATCAATTTTCCGAACTTAATAATATTTTATCAAAATTAAACAAGAAATTGATTGATTATTCTACATTTTTATTTACGTTACTATATGTACAATGTACATTGAATAAGATGAAATTATTAATTTTTCCTCCCATAACATGAATAAATGGAAATTCATTACCAAATGTTTCAATTTACATATATATTACATAAAAAAACGAAATTCATGGAATTCGAAAATAAAGTTTCGCAAATTGTAAAATCATCCTCCATTTTGAGATGGCCATAGGTTGTTAGGTACATACGTCGGCAGATCCAATCACAGTAACTATTGAACGTAGGGTCATATAATTGGATATACGAGGAGATAGCATAACGGAAGCACAGTATGACGTCCACTAATGTAATCCAGCGAGTCTAATCTGATATCGAGTCCAGGGCTCCGGGCCAGATAATTGGGTTGCGTTTAATCCTTCACAATGAAACTTTAGACTCGTTTCCGCTGTCTCATAAACCGGCTCACGCTTGACATACTCTGAAAGCTTAGCTCTAACTTATTCTATAAATTTTAGAATACTCCTAATTGAATTTGTATTGGATTATGGTCGGTTTCTTCATATTATTTTTAACAAGAATAGAAATTGTTATGTGAGTCTATAAAGCTATAAAAAATAATGAAACGTTTGTTAAATAAAAAAGTTTTTAGGAGAAAAAATTGAAAAAACTGTACAAACATTTTTGATAACACATCGTTGGCCTTTTAAGCCCATTTATTTATATTTTGTTGACAATGATGAAAAAAACAACACAAGTCACAGTTTTTCCCAAGTTCTTTATGATCTAATTTAACGGTTGGTAAACGCAACAATCTACGTCAGAGACGATAATTCAATTCCGTCGTAAATACATGACCGTTTCCCGAATTTCCTTTGAGACAGAGCGTGCACCCTGCGCTGCGAGCTGGCACGTCGCTCTGAACTTCGGAATTCCAATTTTGAAAAGTTTCCCAAGAAGCCCAATATTGACAGTCACTGTCAGAAACCCATTTAGCGACGGGTCATCTTGTCTCAAAACAACTTTCGTCATATGGCCTCTAGAGAGATCAATAGTACCTACGTAAAACGTATAAATAAAATTGGAGTGTACGTTTGTGATATCAAAATAACATTTTTTTTTACTAATGCATGTGATTGATATGGCATTGATACCGTGATAGAGAAGATATATTTTTAATTTTTTGTGTGTCTGCCTTTGTGTTTGTTTCGACTGGACTGATTTTGACGGGACATTTTTATTGGATAGATGTTCTAGGCATTAAAATTAAATTGTCTATAGGGCGAAGTCGCGAAAAGTGGCTAGTAGCTAGTATCCATTGTGTAACCAGATTTATCTTCAGTTGTTTCTAAATGAAAATATATATTCACGTAACAGTAATGATACTTGTTTCAATTTCTTTAATTCGAAACAAAATTCTATGCCAAATTCCATACTGTAAAAAACTGAAACGAGGAACATTGTGTTCAACATTAATGTGCATAAAGCGCCATCTATGGAAAACGGTTAGAACTGTTTAGTAGCTTGGTACGTTTTCAGCGCCATCTAGTAACGCAAGCTTAAACCACTACGTACAAGAAGGACTACAACATGACGTATATCTATAATAAATAAATAGGTTAAATGCACAATATACGTATGCAATAAAAATGATATATTTAAAATACATTTTTTGAGTTAAAAATTATATATAATAAAGTTATTGTCATTTAAAATAGTAATCTGAAAACGCCAGATACAGTGGCGCTATTTTTAAAAGAGTGGAGAAAAATTAAACTAATCTCCAGCTAAAACTGAATTTTAAAGGATCTAATTAAAATACTTATTTAAAAAAAAACGAAAGTGCACCGATCACTGACATCTTATTTATATAGACACAGTCAAGTCATACTTATAGTAAGTAAAGAATTTCACAATCAGTGTAAATTATTTTTGACAATACTGAAAAAAGCCTTTAGATTTTTTAATCAGTTACTAATAAGATAATAGGAAATTTGAGAAGCCTACGTACTTCATATTTTATCTTTATCTCTCTCTGTATGGTCTCTAGATAGGTCTAAACATATTTTATATATTTTTCACAAGACATTAGCGACATTAAATATTTTTGACTTTTTCAGAACAAAAAGCCGGCCACTATTACTCTAGTTTTAATATTTCTGTTTGCCCTAGTAAATAAAATTCGAATGTCAAAAACTAGAATATTTTATTGCGGTGCTACTGCAAAATTCAGTCGCAAGATTCATTCCGCTTTCAGTGCGGCTCACACGGCTCATAAAGCAGCGCTCCAATAGTCTATTGTTGTTTGGAGCACAGCTTAAATATATTAGCGGTCTGCTACTAAATTGGCAATATGTTGTCGTTACAGATTCCAATAACGCTACAAAACTATTCTTGCACTATAAAGTTTTATTGACCGAGGTTTACTCACTTCAAGCGAATCCGCTTATCTTAAGTAGATATGTTTGTTATAATAGATTTTGTTCTGACGGTGATATAAATCATGTTACGAAGAACTTAAATTTTTAAACATAAATTTGGTATATTCATGTGTAGTACAATTACACATGAAAAACAGACAGACAGAGGGGTAAATAATTTAAGATACCAAGCTCATTAAGATCTGGTACCTAAGTGGTAAAAAAAATCCACTCCTCCTCTTTAAAAGAAGGTTTCTTTAAAAGAACCCTAATCCGCTAGGATTCTCCTACTCTAACTAGTAGACATATGTATGTGTCTCAGAATTTTACAAGACACATTCGGATTTTTCTCAGAATTTCTCTTTTAGGTACTATAACGACAAAATTTTAAACACAAAAACCTTCAACTACGTTAGAAAGATATTAAAACATTAAATAAGAAGGTATGTATTTCTACTTGGATTGGTCAAATGATTTTTATAATTTAATTTATGAGTATCGCATCTTCAGATTAAAAAAAGTTAACTCGAAAGTCATACCTATACCTATAAATACCTAATTCCTAAAAACGATGTAAGTCTTAAGAAACATTTCCCAGTATTTGATTTTTTACTCTTTTTCTTTGTTCTGGAAGTGCGATATTTAGATACAGTTGTATCTGTGTTAGTTTTGTTTACAAGCCATAGTTTTGTTAACTAACGTTGTTGCCAGTGTTGGCATTTATATCAACCCTTTGCGATCCTCAGCCATTGTTTCCAGGCTGTTTCTACATGATCATCTGACTAACGGGCGGGTCGGTTTGCCAAATGTTCCTGCGACTAAATCTGTAGCCTATTCTACTTTCTGCTTCTATTTCAACTTATAATGTAGATTGTAGATTAGTGTTAAGGTACGAAACTTAAAAAAGTTATTCACGGTATAATCTTTATTATTTGGTGTATAAGCATTCGAAATAAATATCGTCAATTCAGTGAAAATTTGAGGTACATTTGAGTCGATATTTTTCAACAAAAAATATGTAAATTACGAACGTAAATGAAAGAAATATAAAATATAACTGGAATATAGTAATGAAAAAAGGATAAGTGACGTTAGTGCACTTTAAACTTTTTGTATGTAATTTTAGATGTATTTGTTTTGATACACATAACCAAATATTTGACACGAATTACTTATCTCAAATGAACAAAAACTTTTTTGTATATATGTTTATTACATAATATAGCAGTAATATCAAAAAACCAGGCATAATCAACGGCTATGGAACTACATAATGCATGCTACATTTAACAATAATATAATATCACTCAATGGCTAATAAAATTGAACCCGTGTTTCTTACTGTATAATATGATCATTTGAGATGGTTTTGAAGGAATAATTTGCTGAAATATTAGAAGTAGATACATTACTTCCTAAAAGTTTTAGCACCGATTTTAATAATCATTATAATTTTACGTAAAGCGTAATCTTTATAGATATCCCTTTTTACGAAAATTCTGCGAACAAAGGAGTGCGAGGCAAATACTGAAAATTAATTGAAATATAAATATATGAATTTTATGCATATTTACTAGTTTTATGATTTTGTATGTTATTTACATTTACTAGCCGGATTGCTAAGCAACTACCTGCAAAAGCTTAAGTTTAACTATAATAAGGTCACGGTATACAGCTTAATTACTCTTTATTTAACACATTCTTCTTTATTTAACAATTATTTCCAAATTAAACTTTTAATATTTTATTTACCAGAGAGAAAAAAAAAACATTCGAAATAATAGATATCCCAAGAAATAAAATAAGTACTTTAACGAAATACGATTGCTACGATAATGACCCTCGAAATAACTGACATCGTAAAGAGTGTTAGGGAGATCCATCTTAGGGGTTGCGCGAAAAAGATTTAGGTAAACGAAGCTTATTTTTGGTGGGGCTGACAGTACGATAGTGTAAGGCCCATTACAGGCAAATTATGGCGGCCATTATTGTCCGCGTGTCCCGCGCTCGCCCGTGAGTTACGCCCGCTCTGGGTCAATAGGTTTTATGTAAGAAATATTTTTCAGCTTTATCCCGAAGAGGTATTTACATTTATGGGACGAATGGATTTAAATTGAAACAAAATATGCCCTGTTCTATTGTGACGTCACAGTGGATTTTGTCCAAAAGTTAAGTGAAAATTGATTTTGATTTTACTCCATTGAGTAAGTATTAGGAAACTAATTACTTAGGTACTTATTGCCTATTAAGCAACAATAGGATTAAATCGTACTTCAGTCTCGTCAGTTGTTGATATTTAGACAGTTGTGTACACAATAATTCACTGGAATACCGACGACATGATACTGTCGAGTTACAAACGATCCCGGAGCGAGTTAAGCCTAAGTTTGATGAAGTTAACCCATTAACGGGTCACTAAATCATTTGCGTCACCAGTAAGTTCGCATGCCTGTCTCGGAAAATTATTTTAATTACGCCAAGTGTTCATAGGAACACATCAACGAAACTTGTGGAAATAAGCTATGAAGGTGATACTTAAGTTTACGTGATAAATCAAAAAATGGTAGGTAATATTAGATGATCGAATCCATTTCCACCATTTCTTGATTTATGATCGAATTTCGATCGTAATAAATCTTGGAAAGTCTCAACTCTTTATTGTTCACTTAGTTGCTAAAGCTAACGACGCAACGACGACAATTATCCTCGTTGATTTAGGTAGTTGTCCACTGATGCGCAAAATAGGAGCTTAAAATCAGACTTAGATCCCAAGGCGACTACTAAACGGCATGCGGCCGATTACGGCCAAATTATTACTATCATTATAGTCCGGGGCTCCGTTCACTTGGGATAATGAGCCCGCTAGTTGCATCGCAATATTGCAACCTAGAATACGTTTTCACTGTATCGATTATTATTAGATTCCCGGAAATTGTTCTATCGACAGAAGTATAATTTCGTAAGGATTAAGAATAATTTATAAAGAGCGAAGTAATTTATCTGTAGCAGTTATTTTTTCAGTTCACATAATAACTGGGGTTAATTGAAAATAAACGATAGTTTAAAAGTATTTATTAGGTATTTTTTTTATTTCTTCTTTACTCTAAATTAACCTGTTTTTGATAATGACTTCAGATTAACACCAAAACAATTTATTTTTCACTATTCCTGAAAACAAGACGTTTCTTAAAAAAACGAGACGTTTCTAGAAATTTATTTTACGCTTCATCAAACTTCAAATGGTTCTCCGTGAAATCGTCTAACAAAAGCGCACTAAATTTCAGTGACATGACCCCGTAAAGAGGAATTCTACGAAGTTGCTAATCAATCCGAGTAATAGAAGATAGCTTTTGAAAATCGCGTTCGGTCAGCAGGTCAGAGTAAATTACTGCTCGTTTCGGTAACGAGGTGCTCTGATTGACGCCCCACCGCTTGATTAAACTGATCAGTTTTTGCCTCTTATGAAAAGAACTCCATCAACTTAACTAGCTGCTGATGATTGAACTGGCCATATAAAATGCGTTGATATGATCGAACGATATTATTTGAGCGGGTAACTGCTAAATATTCATAGATAGACGAACTTTACTTACATGGCTCATGTAAATAGATGTGATGCATTGAATAATGGAGTAGCTCTCGTTCATTTTCGCTCATATTCAGCTGTACCAATTACTATTCTGTGTGTTTTGCTTTATTGCAATCATTTTGTGGTAATTAGAAATGTTGTAAACAGAAATTTTGTTGTAACTGTCTGAAGAGTATTTAATCGAATATATATATTTGTAATTTAAACGTTATAACATTCATGCATTTCAATATATTATTTTAAAGCAAAAACTGAGATGTTATTTCACTGATAATAAATAAATATGAAGAGGCAAGCTATGACAAGTAACGAAGCAGTTCGACTTCCGTGTAATTGGATCTGTCAGTAACAAACAGGCAAACAGGTAATTACTAACTATCCTTAATAACAGGCAGCCCGTCGTTAAGAAATTCGATGCCGTCTCCCCTCTGCCTGGTTTATACAGCAATAGTACTGATAGCAATTAAGAAAACAAAGATCTAATTTAATGTAGTGTCATTATAACAGGTATGTGCATTAGAAAATCTCATACTAATCTCAATTATATTATTTATAATACTTTAAGGATTAGAACTTCGTTTAAAAGCACTTATAAATAATAGGAACTACCAGTCTGCAGTTTAACTTGAAAAAATAGTAATAGTCTATTTGTTGTAATAACTTAAATTTTAGGACGTCACAAATTCGAGTCGACCCGAGTGTTTAAATACTTACTGTTACTTACCTACTTTGGTCTATACCTATAGCTAATATGTAAACAAGAACATGTATCGTATGAGGAACATTTCGGGAATATTTGAAATTAATTACAAAACTTTCACAACGTAGGCCAAAAAATAACAATAAAGATTTATTTTAATTCAGGGAAATAAACTGGCAGCCAAAACATATGTACATCTTAAGAGGCTTTTTGACAATTTGTGTTAAAGCAAACGTAACATAATATGTGTATACTATTCATTTTTGTAATGATATTTTTCTGATCTTCCATTTGATACCCATATTGCTAGAATAAATTTAAAAAAAAAGTACAAAACGGGGGTTATTCCTTTTTTTACTTTGAGCCATTTTGATAATAATTTTTAAAGCCTATGTCACTGTCACAGTTCTGTACGAATTCTATTCGTCAGAAATCCGTCCAGCGGCAGCGGTTTGCGCTGTAGAGCGTGCCAAAGAATTGGATATACAGAATCACATAAATACATACATACATACACAACAGTCGAAAAACCCTCCTTTTGACGCAGTCGGGTAAAAAGCACATTATACCTTAATGACTCTTTCCTACTTCTGTTTTCGACAAAAGAAAAGTCGGTTTTGTAACTTTGTGTGAGATCTTTTATTATCTTTTCGGGTTTAATTTGTTTGCTGTTGGCATTATTGAATAAAATTCTGTATGTAATGTAATACCGTTATACCTACAGGTAACGTAGAAGCAAGTTATAAAACTGAAAATAATACGGATCTCATACAACCTAAGAATAATTTATAAAATCTTTTCTCGACGAGATGAAACCTTAAAAAATATAATTGACGAAGATGCCTCATAAAACTTGGATTCACTTCTAACTTATTCACGTTCTTATATTCCTTTTTTTATTGCATTTATGAAGGCCCATTCTTTTTCTGTAACAATGAAATACATTTTTACAGTTCTAATAGGTATCATTAACCAAATACAATGCAAATAAGAAAAGTATATTCGTCCTAGTCATTATTATTTTTTTCCATATTTGATTTTTTTTAATAACACAATTACGATTTGTAAGTAAACATCGGTAAAATACATATTTATAATTTCAAAGTAGGTGGACTGGATGTGGTTGAAAAGAAGTGCTTAATAGTGTTTAAGCTGAAGAAAAAGCTAGGTTTTTGTGTTTATTATTATTAATGAAAGTCTATTCTTAATAACTTATAAATGAAGGTCTTTTACATAATAGGTTTATGTATAGTTAATTATTAGATATTTAAGTATATTTGTAAATCTTAGTAGTCATTTTAAAATTATGTCATTTTTCTTTATTTCGTTAGCAAACCTCACCTTGTACCTACTGCATGTAACATTTTGACACCTCGTACACGGGGGGTTAAATGTTCGAATTGAAAATTTTAATTTGGAATAGTGTCCATATAGTGTATTCAGTTTCAATAAGATTATTTTTTTTTTTAAAAGCAAGTTGCCATTGGTTTTTTTTTTGTTTAATTGTTGGTTTAAATTAGGAAGCTTTTTGTATAAACTATCGAAGTCATCAGTCATCTACTTCATTTTAAATGTAGAAGATTGTGATCGAAAATGTACCTCTACAAAAATATTTTATACATATTGAAAGCTGTTACTATTGCTTTTCCGTAAATATACCTACTGCTTATCTTAGAACCTAACACGTCTTCTGCCCACTAGTTCCTGAACTGTTCAAGAATAAACTAAATTGTTGAGTAACAACTGGATATTCTTGGAAAATCGACAGAAACACCCACTACAAATCCCTGAAACCACAATGTAATACATATGTCTAAGACCTTTGATACGATAACCTTTTATGCTACATCTAAAAATACATATTAAAAATAAAATAAGTATAATGTAAAAATAGAAACAATGTTACACATTGTCACATTTATATAGTTTTTATTAATGAATTTATAGTTTTTGAACTTTTGGCCGAGATGGCCTAGTGGTGCGAACGCGTGGATCTTAATCATAGGTCACGGGTTCAAACCCTGGCTAGCACCGCTGGATTTTCAAGTGCTAAATTTATGTTTAAATTCATCTCGAGCTCGGCGGTGAAGGAAAACAT
>DVRM01000399.1:0-10312 GCA_018232405.1 Junonia genoveva | reverse complement strand
AATGCGCATTGACAGCTGAGGTTGAGTAATGTCAGTGGGTTTCATTCTTTGTTCTGCCATATCTGAGATGAAACGTATGGTGAAATATTTTGATATGGATTTTAATACAGTAGAATAAATTAACTTTAATATAAGATTAAATGTTGACATGACATTTCACTCAGGATAATAGTGAACCAGTAAAATTTTTGTTTAAAAAAGTTTTCTTTACTAGTTTTCTTATAAATTTTCAAAAATCTTCGCTCTCTTTTTATTTCGCCGACAATAAAGCTGTTCAAATATAATAAGTACGGTCATAGGATGATAAAGATAGGTACTCAAACGATACAAATGTACATACGAGTTAATATTGTTGTCAAATAAGATTATTTTTTTAAGGAAAACCCTACGAAGTTAAGTGGATTTAGAACTGAATAAGCATTTAACATATTATAAACTCCTGTCTGAAAAAAAAAATGTCATTGAAATTAACTATTTAATTTTGTAAACATTTTTAAAAACACGTAATATTTGTGATCAATCTATTAACCACACTTCTTTTCCCAGTATTAGTTCAAAACTGAAACTCTACTTAAAAATTAAAATTGAGTACTAAAACTATTTCCTGTATTATCCCATATACCCCATATTTAATAAGTTTACGATAAGGCAAAGCACACATGTACGTTTCACAAAAAGTTCGGCCATTCATGTCGTACACAAACAAATCCAGGTGTCTTTTGTGCGTTTATCAGATATCTAGCGTAAAGTCAACGGATGGAACGGGTCGTTGAATATTTACACCGATACGGGTCCCCATATGCGGGTGTATGTGATATGATCAAATTTATGATAATTGTAGAATTTATTGCTTTTTGTTTTGTCTCGTAATAGACGAATAAATTAACTATGTTTGGTCTATACTTAAGCCGAATCTGTTTGATCTTTTCACTCAAATTGTCACGAAGTAGCTTGTAACTTTACGACATGAAAGCAGAAAAAACAAACCAAAAAAACAATCATCCATTGATAGTATAGTAAGTAAGGAGGTTAATATAGATAATATTAACTAGATCAACCTTCATTATAAAGACATTGCACATAATGCATTAGTACGAACATAATTTATATCAATTTACACAGCCCTACCGAGAACAAGGCGTCAAAAAAACCTTTTACACAATGTTAAAACGCAAGGAATCCCGATGCTAAGTCTAATGAAGTTATTTCCCCTAAATAGCCGGCTAAGTTGTTACACCAAGTTACACAACGGCATAGTTGGCGCGGCTTGCTGCACGATTATCACGGCCTACTTGTCGCACGTGTGTCGTAAGCCTTAGCTGTACGTGTGCATGTGTGGCACTGCCGCTTTATTAAATTTTAAATCCTATTGTTATACATTTAAGATTCAATTCACAACAAATCTTCATACTTGACTGAATATAGATGCCTAGTCTAATGTAGTTGAAAAATTTGTTTGAATTTAAACCTTATTATGTAGGAGGTAAGGTTAGGTTTTGATCAAGTTTGCTAAATATCGGGCGATTTTATGCGGCTTCTAAATGTGCGCCTGTGATGTGTTTTAAACACCTTCAACGAAATGGCTAAGTCTAGTGTTTCAAGAAAACACTACCACGTGGCGATATGCATTAATAAAATGCTCAACATACGTATCTGACTAAATATATCTAATTGAATAAATTGGCAAACAACCGTGGATTCAATGCAAAATCTCCTTTTTAGGTCATTGCATTGCATTTATTAAATTCATAAGTATGTATATTTTAAAAAGTAAACATGAAATATAAAAAACTTTCTGTGTGGATAGGCTCTATATCGTAGCTTTAAAAAAAACAACCTAACACACAATCCAATCATAACGAGCAACACATTATCTATAAACGAAACTGTTATTTTGTAAACATAAGGTAAAACAGCAATTCAGAATTACTAGTTTGTAAAAAGTTACTCACAGTAACGTTTAAAACGTCTCATTATAATCATTCATTAAAAGCTGGAATTCTATTGAATTACTGAGTTTATTGAAGAATTTCTGCAAGGAATATTTCAAGATTAACCGCTACCGTTAGGGCCGTAATTAATCTCAAGTAAAATGGCTACCGTGGACTCATTTGAAATTACTTAACAGTTTACTCCGAGGGCCAACGCCCTGCTTTCATTGAAGATCTCGCGAACCGCTTTAATAACAAATTTAACTTTATTCAGAAGATCCCATTCAAAGAATTTCCATAAAATGCGAACTCACTGCTAATAACGTTTACAAAGACTTTAATTAACGCCTAAACGCCTTTTAAGCGAACAACCGTTGCGGTCAACACCCTTAAAATCACATCATTGTTCAAATGTTACGAAAACACTTATAAAATAAAACAAAACATCATGTACCCATTAATTACTCATTATCGTGAAATCAAGAAATTAATTGAAATTAACGTGTAAATAAAATAAGCTTATTGAGCTGCTCAAACAAGCAACGGTGTTTAATTTAGATTCATTTTACGACTCATAACTTAAAATAATTTATCGATGAGAAGTAATTGAAATTATTTCACTCGTCCTATTGCAATATCTTATAAATAATTTCACAGTTAGCAATAGATATTGTATTGATATAAATTCATTGTTATGCATCATTACGGTTTCTCTTCGTACAGTGAAAGCCGACATTGTACCTTACATTTTAATTAATTTAATTTCTTTAGGTATTATGCATTGCCCCGGGGAGGCGATCCATTGAACATTGATATCGTAATATTATGAAAATCAATATGTACAAATATATTTAAAAAAATATTTTAATATAGTTTTTCTTCTTTTCAATGGTAATGAAAAACAAAAAGATAGTAGACACATTTAGATTTTATTACTATTTATTCATGTAATGCCTAATAATATATCTTCGTAATGCCTAATAATATTCTTCTAATATATATAAACGTTAAAATTACCGTAATATTTTTGCACACCGCGTTGTTTAATCACGTTCAAATAACTCCCGTTTTCCTGTTTTTCCCGAAGATTTATATAAAATGTAAAGAATTTTTACTAAGAAAACTGAATTTACACAATAAAATAATACCTAATCTTTTAACATAAATATCAAATATATTCTGAAATCCATTAATAACGTTTTAGTAAGAGTAATTTATATTCTTTCTTAATAACCTACTTAGGCCTTGTTCATCGATTGCATATGAAGATAGAATCATATTAATTATTTTAAATATATACAATACTTTGCTGTTAAAAATATTGCGATATTTTTATCTTTACCATACGTCGTCACTGTCACTCATTAATATGATTAATTAAGAATGAAAGAAATTTATTGTTTGCACTGTTGATCGATAAGTAAAAATATGAATATATTTGGTTCGTATTTTGGTCACATTGCGATGATTATTTTAATATTTCGACAAAAACTTTGTTTCCGCATCAACCATATCTAGTGTTCCACAGTTCCACTACATTGTATGAAATTATCTGCGTATGTCGCGACCCCATGAGAACCTTTGGAGACGCTACTTTTGGCGCATTAAAAAAAAAAGTATGAATAAAACAATATCTGTCGTCACTTAATAAGATGTTCCATCGCCTCAATTTATAGATGTTTATACAACGTAATGACAAGATTTCGCTATAAGATAGCCTATACATAAAACAAGGAAAGTTCTTAAAATTAATATATTCGGAGAAGCAATATTTATGTTAACACTCGATCAAAAAAAAATTAATGTGTCATTTTTTCATCGTGTGTCTGAATTTCGACGTATCAATTTACAGTGGCTTTACTAATAACATTGTATATGTTAATTGTATATGTATTAGACATTTTTTTAAGATCACTTAAACTATTGATATGTTTTTTTCTGAAATTTCCCACAGCATACAAAGCTGGGAGGAGCAGCTAGTTACTCATAACGCTGACAGATAAACGCGACAGACGTCGGAAGTTTTCTTTTTTGTGATATAAAACAGCTGTCTTTTTGAGCACTTCGCCGGTTATAAATCATACCGCTGTGTACACAAGTTTGTCGTCTGCGCCGTGGTGAGTGCGTTTTATCATCGAGACACTGGATTTGATTCCTTAAATTAAACCACTGTTCCTTGAAAGGATTCTTCGAGAACAAACAAAAACAAATATTACTAAAAGCACAACTACGCTGACTGTTTTGATAGTCGTTGGACCCTATTACTTAATAAAAAATTACACGTATGCTATTAATTATATAATTTTACACAAAGCCCCAGTGATCGACACCCAGTAATTTATCTTAAGCAATCAACAAATTGAATACCCATTGAATAGAAACAAAAAAACAATCGAGCAGGGGTCTTAACCTGTCGATATTCAATATGAAAGGTTGGGAAGGCACGTAGCCTTGCAGGCAACCTGCTGAGGTCACACATCTATTCTCCGCACATAATGGGCGGGAGATGACAGCTGATAGGGCCCTGTCAAGTCTAGGAGGCTGACGGTGACACGGCACGAAACATCGACGCTTAGCAAAGTTTTAAAGTTTCAAGAAAAATACTTGGCAATAAACATTACTTTTAATAACTCGCTGCAAAATAAAATAATAGATTTCATACGACGTGTATTTGTGCTCGATCGACATAAAAAACAGATGCGAATAGCCGCTCACAGGCTGACGCATGCGGAATAGATTTTTTAATCAGCTATCGAAATAGCGTCTAGTAAAAATGTGAAAAAACATCGATAACATAACTTGAGAATTCCGCTTATTGCTGAACCAGCAACTGAACAACAAAACAATAAGCGGTGCTTGTCGAAACCCGGTGATTCACCGCATTCCGACTCCGATCCTTTCCATTCGATACGATAATTTTTTTTGAACCATTCGTCCTCGAGAACGTCAACAATGCGTCAAAATGCCGACCATTACCGAACATAGCGTTGCCTTGCGCGGGCGCAATTCTTTTATTAATTATCGTGGCCAATTGAGTGGAGGATGTGACGCCATGCCGGCGGCGCATGCGCGTGACCCACCTGCAAATCGAGCCTGAAGCACGCAATCGCTATTCATCCCTTGAATGCTCTAACTTGAAATCATATTATTATTTGTGGACGCGTGCCATCAATGGCCGACCCTATTTAGTCCTTAGCACACAATGCTATGGTATTGGCTTACGATCATCATTATTGTAATCCTGCCTAAACTTGGTGCATGTTTAATTTATAAGACTACCTTTTATTACGGGCAAAAAAATAACCAATGTATATTATGAGTAGTATCCAATCGTCTAAATATAAATCAACTATGAAATCAAACGATTTAATCAAAAAATGACTAGTTCCTAGAAGCTCGGTTCCATCAGTTGAAAAATTAGCTAGTTATTTTTAAAATATAACTGACACGGTAACCTTTACCTTGATAGAAGAAGCATCATTTTAAGACAAGTTATGAGTTACGACAATGAGCTGTCTCGGTGCAAGACGTTTCAAAACGCCATTGCTTTGAATTGCTTTCACGACCTCGTGCGAGAATAGTTTGTGTATTCTTTTCGTATTTGAACTGGTTTTTGAAGACATTTTGAAAATATACATAGCCTTGTTTTAATATAACCCCAATGAGAAAATCGAGTTTTGATGTAAGCTGAAAATTCTTTTGCTTGAGCGCTCTAAAATTAAAAATTTATCCGGATTCAAAGTAGATACCTATATTCATGTTTAGATTGCGTGTTTACTAAGGAGTATTATAACAGTTATAGACTATATTTAATCTTAATATATGAATGCATAACAGATCTTGTTAACTTCAACGCGACTGAAACCACAAGTCTTTAGTATAAGTATAAAGCTAGTAAACATAAATATTGATACATTCTTCATCAACCAAGCTATGATATTTGTACCTGTCCGCTTAAAATTAAGTATACAAACTATTAATACATCAATTTGTTACCGTAGATAAAATAAATTTTATAGCAAGCATAAGTTATTACGTGTCGTGGAAGCTGTTAGTATTAGCTGGTAATAATTTGTAACAGGTTTAAATTAACATATGAAAAATAAAGGATATTCATGGTTATTATCATCGCGTGTGTAAACGACGACGATTTTGCATGTAAATAACTATCCGTATTTTCACAACCCTTGCAGCTATCATAAATATTGATACTGAGATGTCTGTCGATGATTTCTAAAGAACGAACTCTTCCTAAGTTCGTATTGATTTTGTTATTTAAAGGAAACTTGAAATCATATGGTTTCAATTTTATTATTTATCTACTTGTCTATAGACTATTATGTTTTAACCTATTTAATAGTTAATAGCAATGTTTAAAACTAATAAACCAAAAAAATTAACGTTACTAACGAAACGTATATAAAAATACTTCTAAACGTAAATATTCCGTTGTTTTTACCAACAGTGACATGACAAAAAAAAATGACAAGCCAAAAATTATCTTCGAAACCGTTTAGTACACAACAGAAATTAAAAAAACAACTGATGAGCATTCAATGATTCATACAACAATAACAAGGCAAGTGGTCTGAGTACGTGTGTTACGACACGGGCGCCAGAAGAATTTCAAGTCTTTCACAACTAGCGCTCCGTAAACAGAACTTCACTATGCATTGCTACGAAACGATTTTATAAATTTATATCATATCATTTTATAGATGACTAGTAAGTAATCTGCTCTTACGTTGCACAGACTAAACCAATGTTATGAAAAGATACTTAAAATATAGCCTTTGTTAGTCTGGGATAGTGAAAGAATGTATGAAGTTGGTCCTGGTAGTTATGTAAATACATGTATACAAAAATATTACCACTTTATAACTAAAAACTCTTTATAAATAAATAGATCATTTTATAAATGACTAATAGTTTACCTAGTTGACCCTTTAACTTTATAGATACAAGAATAACAAATATTTTTAATGTTATAGTTATTTCTTTAGATAAGTAGGTACCTTATCAAAATCGAGCACCAATTAAATCTTATTTGACAACGTTTATCTTGCTACTGCGCAGGTTACCGTTATTGCTATATGTATTCTTTCGAAGTCATCAATCTTTTAATATCTCTCAAACTAATTAAATTTCAAACAAGTAATTTTTAATACTACTGTAATAGATGTCAGCCTTTGCGGTGAAGAGATCGGGCGGTATTTAATTAAGTAGGTACACTCAATTAAAAATACACACTTTTCCACATACCTATCTAGCTACTATTTAGCGGGAAGTACCATCAACATACTACCTAATTAAAAAGCTAATAGCATTAATAGCCATTAGAGATTAATTCTTTACGACCTAAACTGAAATTCTTTCTAAAGGGACTTTCTATTCTAAATATTTCAAATATGTATTGCTTGCTTTGCGGCCTTTGCTTCACGTTAACTGCTTACCTTTCCAGCAGTTTCGAAAACATCGTAGATTACGTTGATTTATAGAAATACCATTGGCACTGAACACGCTCTTATATTTCTTTCGCTTTGCATCGTAAATGCCAACAGTTAGGAAACTTGGCTAGGACCGCAAGGACGGCGAATGCTAACAGTTTTGTAAGAGAAATTTTTCAACAATTTGTCTAATAAATAATTTATTTCGTAAAACATGAATCGCCTTAATGACAGATTAGGTTATACTATGAGTTTATTATAATATGTCTCACGTATCACACGACATATTTTTCAGAATAACCTGCGGGTTAATTGCTGAAAAACAGTCGCTATAAATTGAAATTTCGCGATCTAGCTACGAAGAAAACAACGCTCTTACAGTCAGCACGTTTCACATTTTAATGGCGTCTATGTTCGACAATTACCCCACTGTTCGTAAAATAATGCCATTCCAGAGGCTCGTTATCGTATTATGTCTCCAAGGAATCTATTGAGAGTGTAAGCGAGTCCGGTCACGTTGCGACCACGATCGCACCCGCTTCCGACATCTGACCAATTACTTATTCTATTTTACATTTTACAACGTCCATCTGTCTGTCAGCTCCACACTTCTGGGAACGGATGCCGGCAATCCTGCCTTTTGCGTGGTCACCGTCACGCGCTAATCTCTCCATGTATCATTCACCATGTAAGCGAATATACTTTTAATGCGATTATAATAAGGGTTGTAATAGTTTGAAGCACCGTAAGAGATGGTATAAGTTTTCATAGAATGTTACGCGACACGCACTGTCGCTATAATTATGTAGTTAAGCCATCTTCAAGATTGTGGTTGCTGTTAATTTTTACCTGAAAAGAAGGTAGTGTTCACACTTCTTTATTTTTATTATATAATATTGTTATGACATAATGAATATTTCATTTCCGCAGAAAATTTATAATAGTATAAATTATATCATTAAAGAATTTTATTGAGATAAAATACACGTAGAGATGTGTTGTTGTTAAAAATTATAATAATAATAAATCATAGTTATTCAATTGGTTTACAATTAATTTAGTTTGTTTAACATAAACGAAATAATCTCAACATGTCGAAATATTAAAAAATATACCGAACTACGTTCTACACGTAAAAATCAAAAATAGAACTACTAGATACCTCTTGTTTGTACAGTTCAAATACACTACTGCTAGCAAAATAAAAAACGAAAATTGCGAGATTCACATACTGCGACAGAACATAGGAAATAAAAAACTCCGCAATAACAAACAATAGGACTCCCCCGATGCGAGCCGAACAAAAGCAAGTGGCCACAAATTGCAATTACTGTATCGAACCATACGCGAATACAAATGATACATGTCCCTTTTGACCGCTAACAATCATTGTTTTGTGCAACGCATACTGGAACACTTAATTAGATCGAAGCAAGAGTGCAGCACTTGATAGTGCGCAAATATTATAAAGCTGTGTTTCAACTGATGGTCCCGCGGCAAAACAATATCAAAGTGCATCAAAGGAGTGGTTGTATTAGGCCTATTTCCAGTTCGTTAGCTGAAATGGCAGGCAATGTGCACGCAGCGCAATGCGAGTCGCACATGGCCGTCGCATCACTTGCGCTGGCAGACCGAGTGTCTGGCTTCTGCGAACCGCGTATGTGCTTATTATACACGTGTCGTTGACTCTTTAAGGAAATAGATGGATGTTACAAATATCCACGCTTTCCACGACGCGGCTCTACCGGAAACACCGAATAAATATTACGAAAATATTCGATTTGGTATCTTTCCAGAAAATGTCACTAAATAATTTCTCAATCAAAAGTAAAATGTATCGTGGAAAAAATGTATTAATATTACGTTTCAACATATTAATCTATTCATTCATAACGATCATAAATTACTAAATATCAGGTACTGACGTTGTTATTTATTCATGTCTATTTCGGCGGCAAGGAAACCCAAAGCTTTGCGATTGCGGTATGGTTATGACTACGCGCACGTTTTACTTCCTGTCAAACAGACTAATGATATTTTAACAATTGTATTGAACAATAGAGTATTATACAGCACGATTGTGCAATAAAATATTTAACAGAATAAAATGAAATATCGAAATACGTGAAGATCTCCGATAATCTAAATTCCCAATAGAGATTTATAGTGATGTTACTGTCAGTCTGCTTATCCCGCGATCGGCTGCGCATACGCACGTTGCAATGCGCGTCCATCCGCTGCCGGGGTGAACGACCTCGCTGCACATACTGCCAATTACCATACACATAGAATTGCTAGAAATTACTCACGTGCCAACTTGCTTATTGAAATTTTGATACGTAGCAATTTTCTGTACCTGCGAATGAAACTTTTATTGGTGCTAATTAGACGTTACACCGGAACGATTGTGACTGTTGATATTTATATAACAATTGTTTCAACGAGCCTATTATTATCTACCTCCTACATATTATAGTCATTTAAGCATAAGAGATTTTATTGCTTCGGGCTATCCTCCTGATAATGATAATTTCTTTCTTTCATGTAACTACAATCATATACCTGTATAGGTATTTCAGGAATCTTTAAATTTGATCAAAAAATTTCGCAATAAATTTAAAACTCCTACTGATTCGTTAGTATCGCATCACGACAGACGTCGCCCACGTGTCCCCATCCTGAAGATCTCTATTTCCGCGTCGATAGACTCGCTCAATACCGAGTGGGTGACGGCAATTATAATGGTTTACTTTCTATGGCTAATTGCACATTGGCTCGAAAGCGTACCGTGAATCATGAAGCTAGTCTTCCTCAAATCGATCGCCTATTGTCGAATTACACGCGATTTTCATACATCGTCAGATCTTACGAATCTGACGTTTCAGTAGAAGCTGGTTTGAGGTTAAAAAGTTTTCCTAAATCTTGTTCTACATA
>DVRM01000398.1:0-10318 GCA_018232405.1 Junonia genoveva | reverse complement strand
TGCTCTTATATCGCTCTAGATAGGTCACCTGGTGGTTCAAATGACCCATCAATTTTTTAACATGGGCTTGTAGTCTACTGATTTGTTACACAATAGGTAATAACTAATTCATCTGTTGTGAACTGATCATCAGTAAAATTTTGCTTGATTGGTGCCGTAAATGCGTTGTCAACTTAAAAAGGGATACCTAAGAAGATATGAATGGGCAATGGGGTAAGTTGGTAACTGAAGATAGAGTGAGGTGTTGGGTGCCTTGGACTCTCCTTCGCGGGTGCATAATATTTAATAAGAATACGTTAGCTAAGTTTTATTTATAAAAAAAACCATAATGAGGATTTATGTTCATAGAAAGCTCAGTATTTTTATGGTAAATATGTAAAGTTATATTATGTTCTTAACATTGATCTTCATTATTGAATAGTTTAATACATTGTAATTGTAAACTGTCTGCGAAATACATTGTTAAATATTGTTATAATGAAACATAAAGGTTAGCTGCAGGCTAACTAATGAACGAATGAACTTACACTGCAGTTAAATCTGAGGAATGTTACTTTGTTTTAAAACAATGCTGGTTGTTCCAGCCCATCTGCCGAGAATTAAATCCAATAAGAAATAAAATTCTATTGAAACCGATCTCTCATACATACTCGCACACGTTCGTTATCCATGACGTCAATGGTTTTTCTTCGCCTCGACTTGGATATTCATAATATTAAAATAGTTTTAAGCATATGCAATATTTACTGAAGAATATGCATGTTCAAATTTCAACCTGACTGCCTAATGTATTCTGTTAGTCAAACACCCGACGAATAATAAGCCAAACCAGTCGAATCAGTGACATCATCTTCCTGTGCCGCCTGAGGCCGTGTCCTTTGCGATTGATATTACAGTCACCATATTTCTTTAGAATTTGACATTTTACTGAACATGTTTATAATATGTCTAAATGTATTTATCTATAAAGATAAATTTGGTGTTTGGTTATTCATAAAATTTATAAAAGAAATAATAAAAACAGAGATTGTAATAAATATGATGATGCTCGAACTTTCGATGGAAATTGGATTCTACCGATTAGATGTCAGATCGAAATTTTCGGGATAAAATTAATCATAAAACAAGCCCTAACATAATAGCACTTAAATATAATAATCAGGTCTGCCACGATAAACTTCCAAGAACGAAAGCAATTTTCTTTTTCAAAGAACTTTAAATTGTAAATTGGCGATATTATTATTATTGTTAGGTACAATATATCACTGTTGCCCTAAAGAAATGAAGTGTGATAGCAGTAGTTAACTAATAGAAATAATGCTTTTGAAACATCGATAAATCTGGTATTTGTATCTGTTATACCAAAATAGATGCGTTCTCTGGTTTTACAAACAAAAATGTATATGTGTTTAATTATGTATATTCAAAAGCGATTAAAATATTTATTTTATAAAAGACACAGTTTAAACCAGTCTCAGCACTAACATAGTTACATTGCTCACCAACGTATAAAGAAAAAAATAAAAAAAATATTGTGGTAATTACATTTCAAAACATTAGCCTTTTACAATTACACTTAGAAACGTCCAGCCTTCAAAGGAATTTCAAGCTTGACCGCAATGTCCTTGCTACTTAGTCTTAAGTTGTTGTTCGCTACGGTCTGTGGAATAACAAGATGGCGCTTAGGGATCATGGGGGACTCGTGGGAGGGACGGGGGTGCTCGGGACAGGTCTGGCTGCAGCGCTCGGCCGCATCGTTGAGCCTGGCCCTGAGTCTTAGCTCTATTTTTAGCGCTGTGTCACCGTTCGCTTTACGCCTGAACCAAGCTCTTGCAAGCGAATAAACGTAAAGGTTGGCAGCAAAAGAAACAAAGTAATAATTCAATACGTCTCCTTCAAGTCCACGGCGAGGATGTATCGTCTTATTACGATTCTGGACGCTATGTTAAGTAGCCCTGTGCGGTTCTTTGTTTCGAGTAAATGATTATGCAGGGGATACAAAAAATACTCCAGCTTAATTTCCATTTTCCTTTTAAGTTAAAGCGAGATGCCTGTGTAAAAACTTAAGGTCACTGTTTCAATACAAGCTCATGTGCATTGCTCATTAATTTATTTAAAACTTTCTCTAAAATCTGGCATTCCGTTTAAATACGAGTTAAGAAACTTTACGTGGGCATGATTTATATTTAAATTCAGATCACGTTTAACGTCTAGGTAACAGTAAGTGGTCGTCATGATGTCATTGGCATGCGATAAGTACTGTCCTACAATATGACGACTGTTATGTAAGTAGCGGTATACCTAAAATACATTGCCGTTATTAAGTGCGTAGTGTTCTTTGGACGTTATTTAATATTCTAGTTATTTAGCAGTACCTAATTGAAATAGGCGCACTAAAGATTTATGATTTTAGCACGTTTAGATATTGTGTACCTATTCTTAGGATTTTAATTAAAATTGAATTTAAGAGACTTCTTTACTACTACATCCACCAATACCTTTAGTGTCGGTGGATCCTGTAAGGGGGGGGGGATGTTGCAATTTTTGCAAACATCCACTAAACCCCTTTATTTCTTTCTTCCTTTTAACCCCTATATTTGCTTGTTACTATTCAAATTAAAAAAAAAGTTCAATAGTAACAAACATATAAGGAAAACTGAACTAAATCAAAGAAAATTGTTTTGCGATACCCTGTAGTATTGGTATCTTCTTTAATTACTGTTGCTGCAGCATAATTCGAAGATGCTGAAAGGTTTTGTTCGCCATGATTTTTTATCTTTTATTATATGTACATATATAATAATCTCATTTAAAAAATAATAACATAAAAAAGAGTGTCACTATAAATTAACTTTGGGCACTTTCAAAGTTCGTTCTCAATTTCCACAGTTTATAGCCTGCAAATAAATGTGATGTATTAAGAAAATCTTAGGGTACATATTGCACAACAGTAGAACATTATATGTATATTATCAAAGGTCACATTGTTATTGTCAAAATATGTTTATGAATTTTTTATACGACATAAAAACCGGCTTTTCTAGAAAACTATGTCTTGAAACTAATATTTCACATGTGACCAGTTATTATTTTAATTTTTTCCTAATGTCCAATACCACGATAACCGCAGACAGACCAGGCTACGGTACATGTATAATATAATATGTATATAAATTAATATATTATAAATTAAGAGTGATAATCGGTAATCTGCGATCAGTAACTGTACAATTGATTAACAATTTAAACTTTCAATTATTATCCAACACACTTTCTGTTCGTGAGTCAAGCGCCACCTACACTGGTATATTTTTTGCGTATGTGTCGGCACAGGTATCGGTCCAAAGGCTGCGACCTACGCAGGCGTCAGCGTCACTCTCGCCGAGGACTGCACCCACGCTATGTTACACAATTGGTTAAAAATTTGTGTAACCGTACTTACTTTTAAAAACACTTGCAACCCCGTAGCTTTTTGTACCATTTTTTGTTTTTAAATTACTATTTAGTTATAATCAACGTCCAGAATTTTCACTTTTTATTTTTAAGTTAAGTCTTTGGTATGTTTTTGAGCGACCTGAAATCTTTTTTATCTTGAAACTGTATAAGTACTAAATAATAGATACAAAAAGAACAGAGAGAGTGAAAAAAAGAGAAATAACTTTCATGACTAGACTAGAGTACCTACTGAAAATTAGAAATACTCGTAGCAGGTATAATTCATTGGATATTTTCGAGCGTCACATTAGGCGCCTGCAAAAAAACTGAAGATCTTTAAAAAACAAAATATCGATTTCATATTTTAGAATCTTTATTATTTTCAATGTAGAAAGTAGCAAAATAATTAGAAAAAAATCGATTATTAACGATTATGGTAACTAAAGGATGAACAACAAACTTAACTGATCGTGGGCAGTGGCGAATTTACTCGTAGGCCCATGTGGCCCGGGCCTAGGGCGCCAAATTTTTAGGGGCACCAAAATTAGCTTTTCTGGGGTGGCAAAGTTGCAAAAGAGGCGGACCACATTTTTTAGCGAAAATAGTATATTTAACATAGGAAACGGAGGTTGTCGACCTTTTTTTACCTCAATTTGTACATCACACGACTAAGCTAGGGGCGCCATATGAATCAGGGCCTGGGGCGCCACTTGTGCTAAATCCACTACTGGTCGTGGGTACGAAAGCTAGCACCTCTGAGTCTCCAAGTGGTAAAATTTCATCACGTGTTTGGTGATAAGTAAAAAAATCGTGCGGAAACCTGTATTTGATGGAGAAATTCTCACATATGTATTTCTACCATCCTGTAGTACCGCAGCGTACCGGAATAAACTCTAAACCTTCGCCCAAATAGGAAAGGAGGCTTTTGCCTAGAAGTAAGACATTTACGAGCTGAAAAATAACTTTCTTTTATTAAATGACACGCTAGCTTCTGCTCGCGGCTGCGTGAACTATACATACATTTAATTTTTTAAATATATAGGTTGACAAAATAATATGTTATCCTGGCGTATCAGTTACATTATTCTAAAATTTCTTTAAAAAATAAATAATAAATAAACGCTTCACACAAAACGGCCCTCCAGTAAGACCATTGGATCTTGCGTCGGGGGTGCGGATCATACACAAACACAACACAAACACCCAGTCCACGACAGACTTCCATATGGCCAATACAGATGTCTGTCATGAGCGGGGTTCGAACCCGCGACTTTTAACGCTTCAGTCCATTGCAGTGACCACTGCGCCAACACTGTCGTCAAGAATTAAAATCCATTTGTGTTTGTTTTAAGAAGTAATAAACCTTTGCTAAAAAACTTACAAAATAATAAAGCGAACTAAGCGATGCCTATCCATAAAATCGTTTCTTCAAAAAAGGATTTTTGTAATTTTTCTACGTTGTTGTTGAGTGACTGTAATTTCGAATTAATTAAGGAGTAGGCGTAGGTGATTATAATTTATTATTCGTTAGTTTTAATAATAACTAAATTTATATTCCTTACGAGTAAAAGGCAATATACAAGTTTCCTATTTTTTTACGCCTCCGCGGTTGATGATTCACAATAAATTTGCAATTCTCAAAGTTGACTATGAATAATAATTGTCTCGGCCGTTTTCCAAAGTCGTTTAGTAACAGCTGGACTACCTTGGGCTTGATATTTCGATATTTCAAATTGAAAATGTCACAGATGATCACCGCGTATCAGTGACGCGTCGGTCATGTTGTAACATACAGAGAAAGTCGAAACTCGTCTGGTGAAATCACACCCACATCCACTGTGCAAAATCTAAAAGAAATATCCTCGACGCTTAAATTTTTATTTTAAAGCACAAATTTCCGTGACATTTGTGCTTTAAAATTGTTAATGTGTAACTATTTGTTTTAACGAAGGCAACTGTTAACTAGTACCGTGATGTTAATACACAGTAATACCTATATTGTTAATTTTTGATTAAAATTTTAAAGTACTTTTTGCATAGTTATTTTTTTGCATACTTTATATAGGTACATATGTATGTATAAAAACCACAAGGTGAATCATATTTTACCAGATGCTCGCTGCCACAGTTCATATTCCTAATTATTTAAACACAAAAAACTGTTGAATTCTCGTTTTTTTAACAATATGAAAATAACCAAACAACACGATTTGGTTTTAGTTTTCATTATCTTAACCGTAGGTATATATGTATGTCGACATTTTCATTGAATTGATTAAAGCTATAAAACTATAATTGTTATTTATTTACATATATTACATTACATTTATATTATTTGTGATATACAGGATCCTTACGTCTTAGCGTCTCATCGGTCATTGCGAATTTACGGCTCTCGGATATGGAATTATACTCGTATGTACAAATAATTAAAAAATATTAGTTCGGTTTTAAAAATAAACATTTGCCGTTATAACAAAATCGTTTAAACAGATAAATGGTCGTGGAAATTTTCACGTATAAAATTATTACTCGTACTATGTAGTCACAGTGGTATTATATTAATTTAATTTGTAAGAATTTATTGTTGTTTTCAATTTTAGCGATTGTACCACATGGAAATAAAATTATTTATCGGGTTGTGCAATTTAAAGGTGGGTAATGTATTTATCAGCCTATGTATGAATGAATAAATGTCTTTACCCATGCGTACAAACCCACACAGGTTTATCCGCATGGGTAATCAATTCGTCATGAGAGCACGAAACCTAAAAAAAACAGCAAGTGCTGAGCAGGCCTGTTCATGATCCTTGAGGGGTCTGTCTCAGAAAACTTGTTAATAGAAAATAGGCCACCATTTTTGTTCGAAGAAACTTTCGAGAAACTTACATGTTCTTTCCTCAAATACGTCCTCCCTTTAACGCGCCAAATGATAATAAACCTACCCTTTTAACGAGTAGGTAACTAACGATTTATTTGGATGATTCAAAGGAATGGTATCTGATATTTTTTATCAAAAAATAATTGTAGTTAGAAGTTTAATGTGTTATTGGATTTGGTATTCTTCTATAGGCTATGTGACGTCAGCAAAAACAACATGGCGTGTGAGTCGGGTATTATTGTTGATCTGGTTGGGTTGTTTTTCAAATTGTCTTTAATTTGATTTTTTTTAAAAGAATAAATAATATATAGGACTTAAATCCAAATAAGATTAAGGTCCCGTATATTAATGATTAATTATATTAATCATTTTGACATTGCGCTTATGGGTAGCCTAATTAAAAATATGTTTATGTAAAATAATATATTCTATAAAAATGTAATAAAAATATTTGATATAGCAAGTTAATATTCATGTAGAACATAAATTCCGTAGATCAACTTTAAATCTTTAATGTGTCTTTTACGATTATTATTATAATATTTAATGTTTTGAATTATTTGTATCCGAAAATATACCTAAGTAGCTCTTTGCATTACGTTGTAATGGTACTTTATTTTTATGAGTATACTATTACTATATTTTTATGACATCGCTTTGGTGAAAAGGTGATGTGATATTATTATATCCCACCGTAATAGTAATAATCAATTGCGTGTTCAAGTCAAAAATAGATGTGATTAAGACTTAAAAATAGCTGCTTAGCCCTATCGATAGTACGTTTCGCCCAACAAACGTGATCATGATGCACGTTATTTTAGTAAGACGTTACTGTTACGTGAAAACTTATGTGTAGTTCCAACCTTGTACGAAGGCTCGTGATTATGATGGCAAGCCGACCGTGACACTGGCGCGGGTCATCATAATGACGTCTTCATCCGTTGTTGCACGAACGCCCATAATGTGCTTTGTTTTGCAAATTAATTTACTTAAAAATCGTACTTAATATTATAAAGCTCAAGAGTTGCTTTGTTCAAACCGCAGGAGTACTTTTAAAAGTTATTTTGAGTTTTAAGCATTTATTGAGGTTTTAATCGGTACAATATTACTTAAAATATCTGCAAGTGTCGTACTAATCGTAAAGGCCAATCAATCTTAAATACGTAATTACTGAAAAGCGTTTACCTATAACGTGAATAAAAAAGCGAGATGGAGAACTTGTTTCATTAAGGTAAAATGTTCGAAAAACACACTTAATAGGCGTGTTAATTACAGATACAAATGTCTTTAATCTTTACGAGGTTACTACTAGAAGAATAAAATACTGTATTAAACGGAATCACTTAAAATATACAGTTTTGTTTAAAATTTATAGCACTGTTACAATATCATGGTCTCAGGCGTGCCCTCCAAGCCGAAGCATTAGTACCTCCGTCACCGTTACTTGGTCACCGCTACGCTGCACGCCACTTCTTGCGGTCTTGGGAAATGTGTTCCACATTAATAAATACGATTTTTTTATAAAATAGATATTCCCTATAAAGAATAGTGCCTGGACAACCTAATATTGCTGGGAGTTCTGTGACGCTATCTTTTTGAATTTTGAGGGACAAAATAAACTTAAAAAGTAATATTTTATCTAAATACAAAGTTAAAATCCAATTACGTCCATCCCTTACGAAGATACGTAAATCGAATTTTCAAAGATATAGGTATACATAGATAGTTGAATGTTGAAGAGAATTGAAATAGTGTACAACTGTACCTAGTGTACTAGTGTACAATTTTAGGATTGGAACGGGGTTGTTCTATATTTGTGAGAATAAATATAGCTACATGTATTTCGTGTGACGAGTAGCCTAATAGAGCCGGTAGCCTAATTTCCCTCTTTAATTCTTTCCTTACTTGCAGCACATTTTGTTTCATTTTTAATTTGAAAGTTTATTTGTAGTTGCTGGGGTACTGTAATTGTCCATGGGCGGTGGTGTTCACGTAACAGTTTAACACCAGATGACTCGTCATGAAATTTTCCGTAACCCAATTATAAGACAAGGATTAAATTATAAAGTAATTATTTTTGGTTGTAGTAGCAATAGAAAAGTTTACCAGGTGAATTTTCACTCTTATATTTATTAAGGCATAAAGCAATGCTGCACGCAAGAAACAAGGACATCGACGACAGCCATCTGGCAAAAATCGAAAATGTGTTGGAAATAAAATTACTATGCAGTAATTCGCATGGGGACAGATGAAATTACATGAACTTGAATATATTATGTGTAAAATAGTCCACCGCGGTAATGTTATGACTATGATCATCACATACGTTTTCGAACCGGTATATTTTGATCGCTAAATAATGGCACTGAACCCGATAAACGCCCGTAGAGCGTCGACCGGTCCGTCCAGGATGTTCCAAGTCTTAGCGGCGCGACAAGATGGTTGAAAATAAATTAGTCTCCCGTTATAATTACGAGAAAATATGGATATTCTTAAATTCGTAACTTATTCAGATGAGATGACGTAATACATAATAGCATTTTATCATAGTGATACCGGATATGTTAAATTGATTAATCCTAAAATGTCATTCAAACGAATTAAGTTGTTTTTAAGTTTTCGTTTTAATGTGTACTTTAATGTATGCAAATGTATTTCATAACGATGCTGTCATCTACTTAAAATATAATACATTTCATAGAAGATTCTGTAATAAATTGATAACATAACTTTTTAAGTAAGTATTTAAATTGTACAACTTCAATTAATTACCGAAGAACGTTATCTTATTTACAATATTTGAATTACGATGACATTGACTCTTGGTATAGACGAGGTAGACAGACGAAAACCAGTGAAACCTATAAATATAATATTTGCAATAGTGATGTTAACAACGAGATTAATCGTTTTTTACAAAAGTAATAAATTGGAGTAAATAAATATAATGTAGCAGATAAAAGATAACAAAGAGAGATAGAGTATTGTTATGCCACTTTGAAGAGGCTGTGAGATCAACATCAGTTATCATTATGCACTATCTGCAGAGTTGAAATTTTAAGATAAGTATATAAAATTCAAACTGTTCTAGCACTCACATTTTTTTCAAAATGTTGTAGGAAATGTTATAAAAGTTTTTTCATTCCCATTACATAACATGTCAAGAAAATATTCTTAAGTCGTTTTGCGTACAAAGAGAATTACCTAATTTGAGATAGGTTATAAGAATAACTTTGACTAGGCAAAAAAAATGACTTAGACTAGACTAAAATAATCTATTGTTTTACCATAAGTCTAAGTCTAATTGCTTAACGTTAAAAGTTATATCAGACTTAAAAAAAATTTGATGTACATAAAAATTCTTCGGGACTTATTTGCGATAAGATTTTGCGTACTCTAAATATATAACGGTAATGATAATATTGAAATGTAATAAATGATAAAATTTTTCTATTTAGTATCAGAGCACATTAGTTGGCCGAAACAAGTTTACAGTGATCGGAATAATTACTTTTTTATTGGTTTGGTTTTAATTTTATTATTTATTTATGTGTTAATGTGAAATTTGGTAAACGAATTAAATGTTCCTACAGCACTTAATGGTGTTTAAGCATTTTTAGGATATTTTATACAGACAAACTTTTATTACTTTTTAAATTGTAGTACTTACCTAGTTTATTCCATTCGAAAATAAAATGAATTTAATTATTAAATCAACATCTCGGAGTCGTTTGATAAGAAGTCACCGTACGTTAATACACAACACAATAAGTATAAAAAATTTCGTAAGCGACGATTGTCAAAAATGCGTTGTTTATTTTACTTGGTATTTTAAGCCATTACGGACCCTTCCCCATTGAGATTTTTTTATTGTATGCGTAAATCATATTATGATAATTATGATTCTATGAGAAATTTTAATTAAATTGCACTTTAAAATATTTAATAAACCTTCTCCCGTGAAGTTTGGTTTTGTCATTTACGCTACAGCCGCGATTAAGC
>DVRM01000397.1:0-10326 GCA_018232405.1 Junonia genoveva | reverse complement strand
ACACAGACACACAGACACACAGACACACAGACACACAGACACACAGACACACAGACACACAGACACACAGACAAACAGAGCGGTCAAACTTATAACACCCCTCTTTTTTGGTCGGGGGATAAAAATGCAAAATAAAAACGTACAACGGATCAGTTGACAGTTGGCAGTTGACAGCTGTTTAAATAGCCGGTGGACGAAATAACATGGAGGCTACTATTTCGTGGTGATAAAAAGAAATAAAACTAAAAACTTTTAATTATTATGCAAATTTAAAAATTCTAAAATTAATTTTGTTATTTTATAAATTAACATATTATAATAATTTATAATAAATTAACTGAATAGTATGAATTAGATTTTTACTCTTATAGAGTAAATTACCCTATTATTTTTTACGTCGACTCTGCGAAAACATTCGACGAAGTCCTTTTAAGTCACGCTATATAAAGATAACTCCGTGAAGAAATTAAAAAACTTAAAACTCGACTTCATAACTAAGTGGAGATAATTAATTTAAAACTTCCAGTCTCAATCAGTTTGTTTAAATCAGTAGTACCTAATAAGTGAGGTTGTCTACTTTGATTATATAATGTCGTTGTCTAATGCCAATCCGTTTTACATTAGGTATATCTTGCTGGAGTAATGTGAATTTCAGGAATGTTATATTAATAAGTAAATATTCACTAATTAATATTACCAAGAGAGAGCGTATTTTTGTATCTATTGAACCTATTAAAACAAAGTCTAAATACCCCAACGAAATAGCGCACATAAGCTAGTCTATACTTCACATCTATGTACTATTACCATTTACCATAAAGAAGAAAGATTTGTATGTCCGTAACCTCTGTTTAGTCTTTGCGAACCCGGAGCAGATTAGGAAGTCGGAGTATTCAATAAAGATCAATTTTGAAATAATATAGCGTTACAAGTAACTTCTATAGTTCACCTATTATACAAGTTTGATAATAAATATTAACAGCACCCAAGCAATAAAACAGGCACGACGAGGCTATGATAAGGATGAAGTTTAATCAAAATGGACGACAAAGTAACAACACCCCAGCGACTGATACAATCCTATGTTGCTCGTATAATTATAACAGTTGGAAAATTCCATTGTCATGTTTGGTGTTCACGTGATCTACACTTGCAGATTAAAGTGTTACTTTTGGAGAGAAATGCTAGAAATACACCTTTTTACCTTGTCGAAACGCGTCGTGATGTATCTGCCTTCAATTCCGTATATTTAGTATAGTTCATGGTTGGTACAATGATGGAGTGTCCCGAAACGTTGCACTAAATCTACAAAATCGAGGTCTCTTCATACCGTGGTATATTTTAGTTGAAGTATTGTTTATCCACTTTTGGAATAAATAGGCTTGTTGTTAACCAATTGTAAATAAAATTTGAACGCCTTAGGTATTCCGTGAATTTGTTTGGTAATAAAATTATGCTTCCAATTTGGCATCTAGACTACTCGGAATTTTGATGCAACCGAGTACACCCCACACTCGGTTGCATCAAGATGCCAAGTAGTCGTTGTAATGAAGTTACAACTCAAATACAGTGGTTCGGATGCGCACGAGCGAAAATAGATTGCCCAAGGATATATTCAGCTCCAAACTCTCAAGAGGGAAGTGGCGGCGTATAAACCTACACTATAAAGATATTCTCAAACGACACCGCACAGCTTGAGGCATATCAATGATCGTTGGAGGAGCTTGTACGACTGGAATAGCGTTCCACTATCAAAAGAACGTTTATTACTTCAAGCGAATGCTTTTAAAAGATATGAAACGGCTATTTCCACATTTACACGTAGCGATTATATTGCGATTCGTGAGACTTTAAGATAACCAATTTCACTACCCACTTAACTGCTCTTTTGACACGGCAAATTATTTTATAATTATTTGAATCTAATTGCTTTATCACAAAAACCCCAGAATATAAAAAGGAAGTTCTCATTTCTTTGGCAATGATTTACAATTCATAAAATTAATAAAAATGATGAAAATTGTCCCGTGATATCTTTAACGATGGAATTTGGTAGTATTTCACTGAGCATAATTGTATTATTTGACATTGTCACGCGTGAAAAATTGGAGATAAACCATCTGAATCACCTCTTACCCAAACAATAAGGACGAGATAGTAAGCATCGCGCCGTTGAGCAAAAACCTTTTACTGATATTGAAAGGTCACGCATTCGCTCAAATGCGGATCGACTTCACGTCACGGATACAACCTCTTGATGTTTTCCTTCATCACTGAGCACGATGAAAATTAAAGACACGAGATGAAATTTGATTTAGTCTGGGATTTTTTTGTGAGAATCCGTGTCCTTTTTTGGTAGCTTTTTTAACGACTTAACGGCAGTAACTCACGTCACTGTAGATTTTATTTGACATCCTATGACCAACTGGAAATATGTACCTTTAAAACAGTACGACAATTTTATTTTAAACTTGTCTTATATTTGTCGTACTATTAAAAACGAATTCAGTTGTTCCGGAGGTTACTTTGCCAAGCAACAATTACTTGCTCTTGTTATATTTGTATATATTACAGACTTCACATTAAAAGTGATTTAATGTTATCTTCCGATAAGCTGTAACAGTAAAATTAATTTACAAATTTATTCTCTTTACCTCAAAATTCATAACGAAAAAGCCATGATTGCTGACTCTTTAAAATCTCATGATCAATATCATCGTCGAAAACATTAATAACGTTTCTGCATTGATGCTCGATTTTATTTATTGGACTGTTAACACGAATAATGGACAAATAACCAAAAATTTAATAGCATTTTTGTAATAACATCCGTTGATTGGATTCATTGGAGGTTTAGCTATCGGTTTTCTGTTATTGAGTTTCAAATTGCAATAATAGTGAGGGTAAACAAGAAACTCTTTGGAAAAATATAGTAACATTATCTATTTTATTTTAATGAGGCAACGTAAATGTTTTTCTTTATAACATCCAAGAGGTAGTTCTGAAAAGATTTTTTGTTTCACTTAAAATTAATTGCATGTTATAACTTTTACAAGTAAAGAACTGTCTTCTTTTGATATAAATACTAAAAACGTCTTCTCATTAAAAATATGACTTAAAAAATTACATAAAAAAATGCAAATGAATCCTCATTTCATTGCCATGTACGATTTTAACATATGTTATGAGACGTTACAAACGTTTTTGTTCCGAATTTAATGTGAAACATTAAGAAGCAATGAATCCCTTGTGTACACAGACTGTACCGTCTAAAAAACACGAACATTCTTTATTTATCGGGGAAACTTCAGTGTGCGAGACTTAGTATTTTTTTCCTACTATCCCCGTATATTCTGAGACAGGTCATACATAAATTCAACGGGCGAGGCGAGCTTGACTGATACCGGGAACGGGTTTAAACTTGAAAGAGAATTCTTGAGGCTAGTGTGTAACGGCTCTGAAAAAATGTAATTTTACAAATGTACGTGTTTTTTTCCAGCCATACACCTGTAGGTTTTGAATAGTTCTCCTATTGTTCGTTTTAGATTTCAGTTTAGAAATGAAATTTTAATATTCTCTCTCGTCCGTCTTTTAAAAGGGTTACTATGAAAACGTATAAGTATGATACAATAATAACTTTAATTTTATTAATTTATTTTTATTTTTTAAATAGTCAGTTTGGCGGATAACTAGTAATATAATAAAAAAAATTATTAATAATCACAATTATCTACACGGCTATCAAATTAACCCTAAAACCTAATTATGTCAATCATTTATCTTAATTAAAATAAACAACCAAAAAAAAATCAAACAATTAGCACAAAGTCCTTCCACTTCCGCACAAATGTCAATGAAATGCACTTAATTAAAATGCCGGCGAGCTCATTAATATCTACGACAACATTAGTTAAAAGTCATCCATGCAAACGAAGGCTAACTAGCAGCAAATACGGTTCTAAAAACGCCGTTAATATGAAACAGTAACAAAAGTCCGAGGCTGCACTGCGCAGCGCGATACGGCCGCGGTAAGGCAGACGCTCAGTCGGTGCTAGGGCGCCGAAAGCACTCGACCTTGCAGACCTTTCCAACGCTCTACTAACGCGAAAACACCGGAACTGATGACGAATTAAAAACCTAATATGTGACGTGCCTTACAATAAATTTATACAACTTTATAAACAGTTATGAAGTTCGCTCAACTCACCCGAAAAGTTTAGACAAAAGTGAAGCGATGATCAAAGGAACTTACCAAGGATTGTTCCTGAGTTTCGTTTCCCTTTCCTTTTGCTGTCAACTCACTGAAACTATGGCGAAGAGCGCCAGCAGATATATAGGTGAGTCGTGTATTGTATTCTATTGTAATGTCGAATCTATTCAGTTTGTAGTTTAGTTTAGCAGTTAATGTCGTTGGAAATGGAGTTTTGTTTACTTGTAAATGTAGCGATGAATCATTCAAATCGATGTCTGGAAGTTACAGTACAGTAACTAATTACAAAAGTTTTACAATTCAAATAAGCCTCTCGGACGGTACGATGGAACTAAGTAAAATATGAGCGAACGTCAGTTATAAAACTTTTAGCGTTAATTAATCGACGAAATTACCATGATATCATTTTCTCTCGTCGAAATGCAGGAATAAGTATTAGTAGTTTTGTGAAATATTTTGCAATCAATAAAGTTCCAAACAATATATCAAGTGAAACTATAGGATCATGGGTTCAAATTCGAAAGTGCCTAGAGCAATTTATCAAGTGTGGCGGAAAAATAACGTGAAAAAACACGCTTGAACAGTGACGTCGCAAAAACTAAAACAAGGACTTCTAATTTAATAGGACATTCTTAAGAAACATTACTTATTAATTCGTTTTAACCGGAATCACAATCACAATTCTCAAGATTCTGAAAACATTAGTTTAATTGATAACCATTAGCCTAATAGATGGGGAGGGAAAATTTTATTTTGTCACCCCTTTCAGTGAAGCATCCTTTCAAAGTTCTAGATTACGCCAGCGTTAACGAAAAGAAATATCTATTAAGATTATTAACTTAAATAAGAAATTAATTAACTTATTTACGGATTGCGAAAAATATACGCACTGAATTTTCAGAATTGCTGCCATTAAACGTACTGTTAAAGTCGAGTAGACCTTTAATAAATACAATGGTAGATATCTTATTCTAATTCATACATTAGTCATACATTAAAACCGTTTTCGGAAGCAATTATGGCATAATTAAAAATTAAGCTATCTAAAATATCAAATCTAGCGCTGAACATATTTCGAAATACCTGTTCGTAACCGCAGCGTTCCTAAGCACTCTTCAGGGTTCAAGCTTTCCCGTTAATACAAGAAACATTTTGAAGTATACTAAAGGCTTATGCCTTTCAAGCCTTTCGTGGCACGTTTAGTACTTTACAGTCGCTGCTTTTATAATTACATTTGAGTTAAAGGTTAGTCAATACAACATCTCGGTAAAACATAATTACGATTAAATTTTTATCTTTGATGTTGCTTTGTAAGGAAATGAGGTATTATTTTCTATACACCTTCTACTTTGAGAGCCATCTTCTAACGAAGGTCGGATCATTAAGGTGACCTGAACCTTGGACGCAACAGCTCGGAATATAAATCGTCTGCTTCTGTTATTGTTTGCCATTGGCTAAGCTTTTTAAGACAGGATGATGTGATTTCGATGATGGTATTATGTCATGGAATACTTCTTTGGCTTGGATCTTAAAAAAGTGTTTTTTGAGTACCGTCACCAAACAATGTTTTAACACTTTACAATATACTCTGAAAACAAAAATAAATTTCAGGATCAATCGATAAATAAGAATTTAGCAACACAAAATAGAAAATCTACCAAGGCATCGTTTGCCAACTACCCTAACAAAATATTTGAAATGGGCATGGTGTCTATTACAAGGGCTCAATAAATCCTAAGCTTATTTATATGATTATTTGCTACTCCGCTTCGCCGCATCGGCTGGGGTTGATGTCGATAAAACTTGGCACAAGAAAAAATAATAACAAGCATTATTCAGACTAATTTATCGTCGTCGAACTGAGCTCGGTCTTAGCAAGATAAATTAAACGTCTATTGGGACAATATTAAAAACAAAAGTGTGTGTTAGGTCAAGGGTGCTCTGATATCTGTATATAAAAGATATTTATCATGTGATTCATTGCGATATCTTTAAATCTATTCCGTCAACTAGATACTTGAAATTTGGTAGGAATATACCTTCTACGCTAAATATATCCACAGAACAGATTTTATGATTTCCCACCCCTACAGGAATAAAAAAAAAACTACTTTGTATGCAAAGCATAAACGAGCAAAGCCGCGGATAATTTCTAGTACTATTAAAGATTTTTCAAGCGAGAGCCAAAAAGTACTTAATAGATTGTCGGGTTTTAAACATATTCACATTTGAATATTAGCTGTCTTAAATATAGGCATGTCCCAATGAAGGTATCCTCTTTAACATAGCCATTATATTTAATTGAAAAACGTTACATGAATCATAAAATATACACCACTAATTTCATTTCAACCACAAAATATGCAACAGCTCTCACAATTGTTATTTTATTATCTGCGAATCAAAACAATGTTTAATTATTACAACCAACGTTTTAAATCAAAAGGGTTGTTTTATCCACAACTCTTTTAACTTAAAACAATTTTCATTTTAATTAAAAAACATAGCCAAACGTTCTGTCAAATAAAATAATATAAAAGTCAGACCAATATGTCTTAAAATAACGCTAAAGGGCGTTTACTTGGGACCTTTTTTGAATAACAGATAGGACTCCTTATATATACTGTCTTTCCTACTGTTGGGCTACACTATTGCGGTCAAATAGAAATTAAATATTTTATGTAAATTTATTCGCTAAAACCACTATAAGTATACCATTGTATTTCAAGCTATTTATCCAATACTAATCCTAACATATGGTGTTTATGTCGTATTTCTTCACGGCTTGCGCTATTCTGTCTATATTTATATCATTAAAACAACATTCACTATTATCCGATAGAATATAAAGACTTTAGATTTGCTTCTAGCAAATTAAAATGTGTTCCACAATAGCGACAGTTTCCACGATAAAGCATCAGTTTTTTCTTTCTCATTAACTGCTATTAGTAACAATAGTGGCACAGTAAGATGACATAAATTCGATATGCCTTTGGTCTAAACGGGTTCATCAATTAAAAAAAATAGGACACTAACAATGTACTATTAAACATATTTCTAAACTAGATAAAATTTAGTCAAAATGCTATAAAAAAAAAAACAACAAATTTAAATAAGAAAATAAAGTCAACCAGAGACATTTAGAAACAGGAAGTGGTGATGAGAAAATAAGGATGATAATATATGAAAATTCATTTAATTTGAATACAACAGAATGTGTGACGTCACATGATGACGGGGAGGATGGGACCAAAAAACGCGTAATTTTGCGTGACACATATTATGAATGGATCCTAAGGGCTTAGTCAAAGGTTACTTAAAATCCCATTTAGGTATATAATTATAATTTAGAATTAAGTAAAATAAAATGTAAAAATTGCAATATAATAATTTTGGAAGTCGTTGGAAACTTGTGTCAAAGCTGGAATTGAACGTGCACCACTCATGTTTCACACACCAATTGCCCCGCTAATTAAGTTACCAGTAGTCGTCATGAAGAAACTTTTGATAGGATGCATCTATTCGGTCTCATGCGACCGTGGCGCCATCTACTTAACTATCTATAAAGAATTCCTAATTACTCAGACTCATTTTTACAATGACTTTCGTCGACGAGGGATAGTCTTTCCTACTTTTAATTACTCAACTTCACAATTAGTACTAAAATACAAATGAACATTAAATAATATTTAGATGCTTTAAGATGATTTATACAAAACAGCTTTCTCTCGCGACTTTTCCCACCATGTACATAATTATATAAATCGACAAAAATAAACCTATACATTATTCTGATATTTAAACTGTTGGTAACTGTAAAATGTTATCAAAATCCATTCAGTAGGTAATTTTGCGCGAAAAGGCCACAAACACTCATCCATCTTCAAAAACTTTCGCATAAGCAGCAAGATAAGATTGTAAACAATTTTCTTAACCGTTATTAATTTAAACTGCAACTATTTTCTATAACTTTCCATTTTCCAACATTTTCCAACAATTCTCGGCTATAAATTTCCTGTAAAATACTTTAATATTTTAAATATATTTTCCACAGATATTTGAAGCTTTCAGCTTCAGTCAGCTCCAAAAGTATACCACTTTCTCAGGTATCTCACTAATATCTACCCGAGTAGAAGGCGAGTGAAACTGTTTGGAAGTTTCGCTTTCGACCGCACAAGGGTCACAAATCCTGGCTCTGTCTCGCACAGAGGCCATTCCCTAGAAACGACATAAAATCACTTTATAACCTACTTGAATATAAATCCGTCTTTCTGCTGCTATATTGGATCTTTTTGTCTCCGGATTCAGATTCTTTCATAAAATACGACCTGAAATTATTTTCGTGTCAAGCTGTTTTGCTTTTGTAGGCAATTACGTAAATTGTTCAGTTCTACTCGCATTTTGGTGTGTATATTGGTGTCTATATATTGGACATACCTACAGGTCATTAAATATACGTTGCAAATTTAACATTGCAATACAGCAGAACATAGCAGTTCTCGGGAGACTGCCAATTGAGTTTAATGAATGGTGTAGACAAAAATTTTAACAAGTTGCATCTTCATATAAGAGAGATTGTCGCCATGGTCATCATATTTATGTTTGATATAAATTAAACATTACGACATGGCCGGACTTGAACCTTTATGTGCCTCCCGTGTTGCGGTCATGTTGCACCTTCAATTAATTTATGCGCCGTTTAGTTCAGTCCGCAGTGGCGAAATTTTTGATATGTTGCATTTTTCGGTATTGAGCGGTTTTGGCACCAATTGTAAATCGTATTTTATGTTTTTAATTTTTAATATAAGTGGAAATTGGATGAATTTAATTTGTATACCTTATAATAAGCGATTGTTAAGAGAAGTATCTCTTGAAAAGACAATAAAAAACATATGCCAGTTAAAATGTATGTGTAAATGAAAATCCAATGACCTCTCTTTGTTGGAACGTAAAATAACAATAATAACATTTTAATATAAAGCGATGTAATAAACGTTTATGATTGAATTTTAAAACGGCAGTAACCTGCAACAGCAATTGTAATTAATACAGAAATTATTATTCTGAAAATGAATAAAATTGGCAACTTTTTAAAATAATAAACACTACTGTACTAAGTAAACTTTGTGATGTGATTAAATTTCAAATGAAAATGCTTTCAGTTTTTCAATAATTAAGCCACTGTTTTATCTAAAGGTTTGACGTTTTTTAAATAGCCTTATTTCCCTTGAAACAATCCAAGAACTTGGATTTTAATATTTCCCATTTAAAATAAAACTTGCACTCGTTACTCAGAGAGATTTATCCATTTCTGGAATCCGATTTGTTTGTACAAACTCAAAACACTGTAAAGCCTACCGATGTCAATTCCAACGAAAACGGAGATATTTCGGCTCGAGACGCCCATGGTTCACGTCGGTTCGTTTGAGGCCGCCTTTAGTTATGCATGGCCGGGCCCTGGCTTGTTAATTATGACGGCGCCTATATTCCACTGGAAAATTTGATGTTTATAGCTGAATTTCAAATGACCTTGACTACTTATTCCGTTCGAATGACTACATTATTCATCTTGGGCAGGTGCAAATATAGGTGCATTTTGTACCCAAGTAATTTGAGTGAGGTTCGGAACTAAGATAGTATTTAATGGGTTAAAGCATAGAATACTTTTCTTTGCGATTGAGAGAGTCGACTATGAGATAGTAGGTCCATATTATACAGATGCATAACGATGTGTAGACGTTTTTTGTTTTTGTATAACCGTGTGTGAAGGTACTCGTACTTTGAAAGGGGAGGGGAGTGTACCTAATATGAATAACGTATACCCATAACAATCGTATATTTAATTAGATATAATCCACACCTCACTTGTTGATTGCTGTTTGCGGATTATTATGTTTGCGGTTTTTGTTTATCGTTATTAGTAAATATTGATTTAAATTAATATTTACATATGCCAAAATTAGTGCTCTCAAATAATTAACATGCCAGTTTTAGTCTGGTTTTGTGAATGTGAAAGGGACCACGTTGCTGTGACCTGTTGGATTAGTGGTAATGAATATCTATAACTTTAACCGCTAAGATTTTAGCTTCGTCACCTACTTGTAGCAGATTTATAC
>DVRM01000396.1:0-10333 GCA_018232405.1 Junonia genoveva | reverse complement strand
TTAGCATTTTGACAACAAAACGAAATTCAAACATTTTCCTTATAAATGACATTATTAAATTTATCTTTATAGCCTCTTATAAAATTAATTTTATTTGATACATTTCATTCTTCACAAATTGCGATAAGTGAATTTTATATTTCTTCAAATTGTTGATAAAATTAACCGTTTCAGGGAATCACATAAATTATAATAGCAGTATTATAAACTACGAAGAAAAAACCTTTATCTTTATATCAGTCTTTAATAAAGCATGATAGATAGTAATTACTGTACCGATATGTCAATTATGGAACATATCTATTACTTTTTATGAACACCTGAGAATCTCGTCTTTATGATTATGATGGTATAGAAGTCGTAAACATTACATTTTTTACGGTACATTGATGTGATCAATACAGTTTAATATTGTAAATAGTTTTGATTTAATCTTTGTGATTGTGTTACTCATATTCATTGCCTTTTTTATATTTTTATTTTATTATTCAATAGTTTACAATTTAAGTAACGGTTTTCATAAATTCTCAACTAAGTAAAAACAAAAGGATTTAATTGAATTCAACATGAAAAGTGTTACGTGCAGTTAATAAAAATTCCAATGAATCAGGACGCGGTCCAACGGAATGTGAGTCGAACAGCGTGACAGGTGCTCTCATTTGCTAATTAATTTAAACAGAAAAACTCAATCAGAGAAATTGAAGCTACTCTGCTTTCCACAGTCGAAAGCCTTGCTCCGGACGTCACGCACCAATCCCCAGCGCGGAATCTGATTAACTGTTTGAATAGCTTATTTGCGCAAGATGTATTGCAGTCATTAATAATTAAGATATTAAAACGTGTTTAATCGTTACAAACATAGGAAAAGAAATGACTTCTAAATAAACGCCGGTAGTTCCGTTATTTTATCACATGCATGTTCAAATCTCGTTTGAAAGCGAGTGATAATTTTTCTGCGTCCTATTTGTTTTTAAACTGTATTGAGTAGGTTAATATTTTCTGATCTCTAATTGACAATTTTTCTTTCTTCAATAGGAGATGATGACGATGACGACGATGATGACGACGACGACGATGATGAGGAGGATGAAGCAGATGATGATGAAGATGATGACTATTTGGAAAGATTCTTCGATGATATCCTAGGAGGTACGATAATAAAAACTTTTTACACAAATGTCATAAAAAACTCCTTTTAAAAAATCTTTAAAAAATTATTATTAGTTGCATAAATATTCACTGGTAAGTTTTATTTTCTACATAAATGTCTTTTATCCAGGCGGAGATGACGACGACGACGACGATGAATCTACAGGAGTACAATCTGTAGTAGCGTCAGCTGATACCGTTGCTGCTGCACCTGCTCCTGCTGCTCCAGTTGAGGAAGTCGCCGCAGCTTCTGAAGAAGTTGAAGCTTCTGAAGCCGCTGAAGGTGTCGCGGAAGGCGAAGAGGCCGAAGCTGGACAGAAGGAACCCGCTAGCGCAGAAGTAGAGGCCCCTGTTGCCGCCAGTTCTGAAGTCGCCGCTGCTGCTGATAGTGATGATGATGACGAGGAGGATGACGACATCACTGACGCGCTCGACCCCGAAGATGATGACGATGATGACGAGGAGGAAGACGATGACGATGACGACGACGATGATATCTCTGATGCTCTCGGCAGGAACAAACAAGCACGTGAGTCAAAAAAATTGAAGGCGAACGGCGCGGCGTATGCGAAAAAGAGTGGGAAAAAAACTAGCCACATCAAAGTTAAGAAAACCAAAGCGACATCCGCCGCGGCCGCTGCCGTCGAGCACAAAAAGTTCAGATAGTTAGAAGGCGCCGGAGATCGGGCGAGACTCGCCCAAACATCCACCTGAGAGACCTCCGCGGTCCCCTCCTTAGCTTAACTATTTATTGACTATTTATTTACTCTATTTATTTTATTTATTAAGTGTGCGTGCTTGATGTGTGAAAGTGTAAGTATGGAGAAAGAGAGTTAAAAATTAAATTAATGTCTAGATCATGTCACAATAGATCCGTGGCAAATTTTTTGAAATAAATCTGTTTGTTCTAATTTTTGTGTAAAATTTATTATACTTTCGTATAAACAAACCTTTGTTGCGAATTGTGCGCTTAGAAGACATAGAATGTAAAGGTCGGGAAACTGAAGATTATCGGTCAGAACTCTAGTTCTTATTGTCAGATAAGGGTGACATTATCTAGTTGTATTAATTTAATTTTGATTGTAAAAAATAAACGTATACTAGTCAAAATCCTATATGTATTTATATAAATTTCCCTCCTTAAGAATAACAACATCATTATATCTATATTTGCTATATTATGCTTAACTTTCAATTCTATATATTTTTTCATAATTCTTCTATATTGGCTATAGATTAATAATGCATATGAAATTTTAATGTAACTAGCTTTTTGACCGATTTATCTATGTAGTTTAACGCACAAAAAATCCCTGATCCCATTTCCTACACCATAAATGTTTAAGTTATAATCAAAATGAATGTTGGTCTATCAAAGATAGTGGCGAGTGTCGGCCGATACCAATTTAGTAATCCTGCGCATTTCTTATAGGGACAAGTGTCATAGAAATTGTCAAGGAAGAACTAGTTTCTCGTAGCTTGATGTATGTTATGGGGTCGGCAGCGAGGAGCGCGCTGCCCGCTTACTTTCCCATCCGGAGTTAGTTCGTTGAACCCACCCGATTTCTTCTCCAACCTTGACACTTTCTTTGACCTTGCTCAGATATTTCCAAGGAAATGACCTTGACGAACCTTATAATCGTCGAAAACATCGATAGAAAGTAAATCGAAACGAATATTTACTCTCACTAAATGACGAAATCGCCGTAAAATTTGCCTACTGAGTGAAAACGACATAATGAAATGCTAAAAGAGAAATTTTTAAATGTTTGTTGTTGAGAAATTCTGGGAGAGTTGCGAGGAGCCATATTCGACCTAAATGAAACTTGTTTATAGCGAGTCATACCTAAAACAACTCGATGGCGATCGTTCTCGATCCCATTCATGGGAAAGAAATTTTTCAAATAGCCTTATAAGATACACTTGTTGTAGACAGTTTACAAAATTGAAACAAATATTCTGACGTTCTAGAAAAACAAGTGTCAGAGTCTCTTTTAGTATAACATGTATTCCATAATTAGATTTCTTTGAATGTGCGCGACTCGGCACGCAGTTTCTTTTACGTGTGGAAAATAGAAAATCCACTGTTGTACTGGTCCTATTAATTGTTATTGGCTATTAGAATTCAAACGGGCTCGCAGAGGCTGAAACAGTTAGCTGTTGGCGTGCCCATTCTACGTGTATAGCATTAGATGTGTTGCCGTATGAATTATTAGTCAATGCATACTTAATTACGGAATTGAGGTGCGTGATAACATGAAAAGACGAATAAATATTTGTTAGGATGGCGTTAAAAATATATGAATTTATGCTCATTAGTAGTTTCGTGACTGTTAGTCGTGTCAATTATAATTGATTATTTAATTGGCTTGATTTAATTCTAAAAATCGTATTCGTTCTGGCAAATGAAATAATTACTTAAATAATGAAAATAATATTAAACCAATACTAGGTTTACCTTTTTAGGGTTTCGTACGGAACCCTTATAGTTTCTCTATTTCCGTCTGTCTGATTGTCCATTTGTCCACGGGTCATATGAGAAAGCTGTAATTTGTCAACAAACAACAAAGCCCAACAATAAGAATTTAAAAAATAGTGGTGTTTCTCTCCTAAAAGTAAAGTGAGAAAAACTTTTTTTTTAAATAATAGCTAATGTAAGAAACTTTTATAACGAGTTGATTAACAAAGTTAAAAGGAAACTTTTGTAGAAATTTATTGAAATGTTATTATGATAAACATGATAGTTGCCAAGTTTAATTCAAGAGACAGATTAATGATGGATATCTGCAGAACCCTAGAAGTGTATAGCTCGACACGCAATTGGTCGATTAATTATTTATTAAATGAAGTGACATATTTTTTTACATTTCCATATATTATTTAATTAGTATATTTTGTTTATTATATTTTTAGAATTTTTACAAAGAAAATAGCTTATTAAATTGCGTACGTGAATTCAGGTGCACTGACTGATGAACCGACAAAGAAACCAGCCACAGTTCCTGCAATTTACATCGTTAAATATAACAGTTTTGTGGATAAAATTTTCGAGAAAATGAACGACATATTGCGACGCTCCTACGACCCTGTAAACGTAAAACTACAACCGATTGATGCAAACAAGAAAACTAACAAGCCAAAGAAAAATAAGCCGAAGAGTAACAAAAGGTAACATTAATAATAGCAAAGATATGTAATTACAAAATAATTGTCTAATTTTTGTATAGAGTTTTCGTTTTCGGGGTAACGTAACGCTGGTTACAAAAAGTAGCCTATGTATTAATTCAGGATATCCTCTCTACTCCGATTATCCTTCAAGTCCATTTAACTGTTCCGGCGTAATAAAGCGTAACGATTAAACACACTAGATCACAAACGTTCGCATAAGTACTTCAATTAAGTAAAATATTTATGTAGAAAAAAAATACATTAAACTTAATTTAGAAATTTTTGATTTTAGAAAAACGTCTAATAAAAAGAAAAATTCTGCACGAGGAGGATTATCGGATAAGAAAGAAAACGCTACGGTAAGTGAAAAATTGGAAGAAGCAAACAAAATCGAAGGAAATATTGCGGCTAAGGAAGAAATTAACAATGTTGTACCAAAAGATTCTGCATCTGAGTCAAGAGCCGTCAAAGAAAAAGCGAGTACCAAAGCAAAAACCACTACAGTAAAACCAAAACCCGTTAAGTTGACTAAACCAAAACCAAAACCAACAACTAAAGCGACCACCAAGAAACCACCAACGAACAAAAATAAAACAAAAACTAGCGAGAAAAGTAAGCCAAGGGCTAAGGGAACATTATATGGACTTTCATCTTTAAGGAGAAGCGGTGATGTTGCAGTTAGCATTTTGTCTGATCATACTACCGTTAAAAGTAACTTTGCTGTTGGACCATTGATATTGAGAGTAGAAAAAGAGGTACCTACATATTTTATCACTTTTTCAAAGTAGTTTGATTATTCGTAAAACAATTACTAAAAGATTTAATTTTCAGGTCGGCCGAGGAGCTAAGAAGGAGCTGAAATCTGCAACAGCAACGACTGCTGAAATGATGGGAAAACTTACACTACGAATTAATAACCAAGGCGTTGCATCTTTGCATTCCATTAAGGTGTTGCAGCCCAAACAGGTATTTTACAATATGTATTATTGATTAATAAATATTGTTTATGCAATTCAACCCGATATAAATATGAAGCATTAGTAAGCAAGTGTTATGGATTTTAAAAGTGAAACTTGTTTTTTAGGTTCGTGTGGATAGCAATCACGAAAGAACGCGTGAGTTGGTCTGGCAACGCAGTGCGAGAATCGCCCACGTAGTGTCCGCAAAATTAAGATCTGCTTCCAAACCTATGTTCTTTTAACCAACCAAAGTATTGAAACGCAGTAGGTACGCACAAAACGATAAAGAAGACCTCAAATCTAGTGTCCACTAAAATATCAACTTCTTAAGAAGAAAATATGGAAGACCGTTAGTTACGTGAAGAAAAAAATGTTGGAAATTTAAAAAGTAAAAGAAAAAGGTAGCTAAATTGATATTAGACCAGTGTATCAAGTTTGCAACGAATTAGTATTAAAAATTAATTTTAAAATCGAAGAAGGCATTTATAGGATGTAAAACGACTGGAATAGAATATCATAGTGTAGTAAGATATATTTATTTCTCGTGTAAGGAATAGTCAGAAGATGCATTTATTACTGTAACTTATGGTGCTAAGATGTTTATTAGTTAATTAATTATTAAATATATTTACAATACACTGTTTTTATTTACTTCTGCTTAAACCAAATTTTCCCTGTGTGATGTAAAAGTGGATTAAGAGTTTGTTTGTTTTAAACATTTTATTTATATGTTTAAGTTATTAATTAATTTAAAAATAATGCAACATGATAGTTTTCTAAAATATTAAGTTATTAAAAAAACTATTTGAAAATATTTTTTGGAGTTATACAATGTTGCACTTTTAAACAACAAATATAAAAATAAAATAAAATAAAACAAATAATGTCAATGTTAAGTAGTATTTATTTTCTTTCACAGAAAACATAATTTTAATTGCACTTAATCGTATAATATTACAACTGGAAATTAAACCGAACATTCAAATAATTTAAAAAATTAAGGCATAAATTTTCTATACATTTTAAACATAAACAGATCTTTCTGAATACATTCAATGTTTTGTATTTTCATAGTGGCAAGTCTATTTTTTATCTATGAGGTATGCTTGGTAACTATATTAATGGCAATACATTGTGCTTTCGTTATATCTAAAATCAATTCCATTAAAATTGAAACAAATTCATATAAAAATGGTTGTGATATGTTACAAATGAGTGGTATTTATAATGAAACTTTTTTTGACAACTCATGAGCAATTAAGTAGGATCGATATTGTTAAGGGACTTACTTCTACGTCTCCAAATAAGTTTAAGGGGCAAAGAAAATGCTGAAGGGGTACATCAAACTATATGTAAATTAAGACAGTTACTAGATGATTACTTGACACATATCAATATCAGATAAGCCTAGGGACTTTACTTGGATATTGTGAAACAGTAAAAGACAACATTTGTAAGATTTGTGCATGGAATTACGAAACATATACTTACCTATTGCTTTAAAGTGCTACCGTACATTTAAAATATTTTTGACATTGTGTCTAGACTATTATTGAAACTAACTCACAGCTTACAGATGGTGATGTTATGCAGTAGGTAATTAGGTCAGAGATTCCCAAAGTGAGTTTCGCGGAACCTAGGGGTTCCGCTAAATAAAAGGCCCTTATTGGAGCTTTGTAAAATAAAAGGTACTTTTTTGGGGTCCCGTTATCTTAAAGGTTTTAGGAATATTGGGAATAGCAGTTGTTAGAGATAAATTAAGATTACAAGTGAAAGTCTTACATTTAGAACAAACCCTTTTTAGTCGAAATAACGTATCTAAGAAAGCATAATACCATTATTTAAGTAGTAAAAAATAGTTTTTTTATTCGTTTGTGATGATATAAATATTTTCGACGCTTGAGTGTGATTGGTTTATGAAATGATTGGATATTACAAACAAAGGACGGTAACCATATTGAAAAAATAGTTTGGCCGTATTTTTGCTACTTAATATAATTATATCTATCTAAAGTTAAAAGTTGATTTATTTAATTATACAAAATGAAGTCATTAGATGTCCCCATTGCTTTACGAATATGTCTAAGGTTACTGGTAGCTTCAATTCGGCCTTCGAATGGGCAGTTATTAATTTTCAATTAAAGACTGTCATGTATCGTTAACTTCTCTTGACAAAGATTTAAGTGATTTCGAACTGGTCAACAGAGGTGTGCTCTTGTCTTCTGTAATAATAACTTCGATTGTATCTTCGTCCATTTGACTCAAAGAGTTATAAGAAGGTGGTGGGGTGATCTGCTTCTTATCGTTCAGCTCTGATAAGGCTATTCGGCCGGTGAGATCTGAAAATAATTTTTGATTAATTGTAGGTAACCTCTATACTGTATTGTAATATTTTGTGACACTATGCATTTTGTCTAAAATGGAATACCAGTTTGTTAAGCAGTTTCGATATGTTATCGAATCCGACTCCTTTTGATATATAAGTAATGCTTTAAATTAATCGATATCTAAAGGTCATTTACAATGTTTTGCATGACAACATACAGTAGCAACTTTTGCTTTTAAATAATTGATAAGAAGATACATAAGCCAAATATACTGTGAAACATATTGTGCACGCGCAGCACATAGTACATAGAAACATATACCACCTTTTTTAAGTAAAGTTTATATATTACTTACTCTGTAAGGTCGTCTCTAGTTCGGCTGACGTCATAACAACGACGACACTGGAGCCCGCGCCGCTGAAGACGGATGCTACAGTGGACCTCGGAGATAATAGGACCAAGGGCTGACCACGAGACGATAGGGAGTTCGATAGTGCACATATGCCCTTCGCCGCGGTGAAGTCTGCACCTTTGAGTAGAAATAAGAAGTTGTTATTTAAAAGCAGTTATAAGAACTGATGTGACGGACGGTCTTTTAATGTAAGACTTCGAACCGGAGGAAAAGTAGACAACGAAATTACTTACGACATACGAAAATACTTTATTCAAATAAATTAAATAGCTTACACATTAAAGTAAAATGCAAGAATACTATGTAATTTTCAATGACCGCTGGCATGCGCAGCAAAGTGCTTTGATGGCGCGGACGCGCGGGGCGGCATTATCGTTTCATTCATTTTACAAGGTTACGTGCATTCGATGTTAGAAATAATATAACATGTTCAAACTGGGCTAAACCTTTAAAATGGTCAAGAGACTAACTACTGGCCAATTTAATAGATTTTTTGTATAAGGTCTGGAAACGGGGTTTAGTTTGTAGTGTATAAGATACAGAATGTGATTTGAAATGAAACATGACAAAGTAAAATGGTTTCCTACCTAATACAAATCTGCAGTCAATAACGACAGGCATACTACAGCCGCCCTGTTTCTTAGCCGCTCGACTGACGTACTGCCTAATATACTCCACGCCAGGAAAATACAGGCTGTTTCCTACTGTTATTAACAAGTAACTGAAGCCTGCTGCGTTCTGTAATTAAATATGAATATTAATTAATAATTAAAAATGTAATGTTATAACTATCGGTACTTAATATTATGAAACTGATTTTTAAAAGTTACTGTACAACATTACTGTGTCGAAATGATGTTTAATAGTATACAACTTTTTTGAATAGCACCAAATTTTAGAAAAAGATTTGTAACTAGAAACCTTATTCTTGTTGCGAAAATTAACCCACTTGATGAAAACACTATTGGGTCATTCAAGGTCAATTATTCATTTTAATAAAGTACCATGTAAATGTGTGTCATTAACTTTACTAATGGTAAAAGATAATCGGGACATGTTGATGTGAACTGTTATTACCCTGAGTGCGCGTAACTAATGTGTTTATTGCAGTGATTTAGTAAATTGCGTTGATTACGATGGCCTTGAAAATTACGCAATAATTGAGGCTTTAACTGTCAATGCAAATGTTAGATTTTAACTTTTTGGAGGAAGGATAATTGTTTATTTAATGTATAGGTAATTCATTAAAAATTATTCGGTAAAATTTATTATATCATTTATAGTTACTAGGTTTGAATAAAAGCGGTGAATTATGTATGATGACAGTTACGATAGAAATTCGTTGTTATGAACAACGTTTAATATTTTGGTGAAAATTATGATGACTACTTCGCTTTTATGAGTACAATGTATAAAGCCTATCGCCAGTCATTAATAAACTAGTTTGCGAATACATATAGTAAGTTCTTTTAGACCAATTTGACTAGTAGATCCTGCTCAAATTAATACAATATCCATAAAAATTCAAATAAAAAATTAGTAAAATTTTATATATACATAAAAAAAAAATGTTTATTTAAATCTTAACAAAAACCCAGATAACCCAGTCGTTGCTTTTCAGGCCTCCAAACCTAACTCTCGCCTGGGGTGTAACAAATAAGGCCGTGCGTGAGATGGGGGTCTCACGCATCCGTTTCATACGGGCGGGGAGGGCGAGACCATTCGTCGCACTTCTGAGACGTGCTCCGCTGGCTACGAGCGAAGCAACGTACAGAGGGGCAACGAACGGGCTGCGAAAGCGATCTCGTAGGAGGGCCGTTTCATTGCTGATGACGGCTATCGTAAGGGTTTTTAGTGAGCAGGAATCTCGTATAACACAATCTTCTACCCCAAGTCTGGTATTCTATCGAATATTTATCTGTGTAACCAAAGCTGCCCTAATTTAGAAAACAGAAACATAGCTAAAATGAATCCAAATAATTTACCGTAACGATTTCAGCTTCCATAGTCGGTCTAGCACTCGGGTACAGCAGTAATATAACGTTTAGAAGGACTCCAGCTACTATACCGAGTTCGACTCCAACGACCAGGCATAGAACAAATGTAGCGAATGCCGGCACAAGGTCGGCGCGACGCGATCGCCACATCGGTTTCACTACCTGTAAAAATATATTGGATATGATAGATTGAACTTTTTTGTGTTGTTTAAATAATAAAAAGAATGTGATTTCCTGTATCTATTTTTAAAGTTATAGAATGGACAAGGTTAGATAATACTATTTTATTTATTGCAATGTAAATGTTATTGTATGTATTGT
>DVRM01000395.1:0-10338 GCA_018232405.1 Junonia genoveva | reverse complement strand
ATTTGTGTTTAAATTCATCTCGAGCTCGGCGATGAAGGAAAACATCGTGAGAATAACCTGCATGTGCTGAAAGAAATTATGACACATGTATATCCACCAATCCGCAGTGAAGCAGCGTGGTGGATTAAGCTCCATAACCTTCTCCCTAACAGGAGAAGAGGCCTCTGCCCAGCAGTGAGATATGTACAGGCTGTTTTACGTTTACGTGTTACGTTAAGGGATAATGTAGCGATCTTATGGTGTTATATGGTGAAAATATGGTTTTGAGTTTATTCGTTACAATCATACATACATAATTTCTACATACAATGTCTTCTTTATAATAATATAAATATAGAAGTAAAGTTAGGTTTAAATAACAAAGAAGCAATAAAGTAATTTTACAATCGGCGAAGCTAAAATAAATATTCGTTGAAAATAAAAATCAACAGAAAAAATAACATTTGTTTGCACTTCGGAGTAAACAATAGATCGTTTTGGTATTTTTTAAATATGTAACGTAAACATTCGCTGCTTTCAAAAATAGTTTCCCATTTTACGCTCTTGTTGCTCCTGTCAATCGATCACTCTTTATTTACTCTGTCACTCACATATCCGTGATATAACTCCTTCCTAAAATCTTTTACAAAAAAAGATAAAACCGAGAATCAAAAACATTTCTTACAAATAATTATGCTATATCGATAAATCGTAATTTCTTAGTATCGTTACTAGGTTTTTATAACCAGTTTTTTAGAGTACACGGGCTACCTAACTAGAGAATTGCCTAAATTCTGATTACGTTCCTGCGCTTTTAAAAAATGTTTTAATATTGTGATGCACAAACTTTACATCTCTAAATTGACCTTTTAACATTACAAAATCACTGTATTATTGGCTGCTTCTTATTTCAAAGGATCAATCATGTATTAATGCGATAATAATTTCTATGTTGTATGTATTTAATATTAATATACTGAGCTGAAGCCTTCGATGTTATCAAGGTTAAACATTCACTGTTAAATCTTATTTACTTTCTCAGAAACGTAACGCGTTGAGTTCGTTTGCTTAAATAGGATAAACCCTTGAACCTTAAGTCTTGGTAACTCATCTACATCGTTATAAAGTGTTTAGTTGTGCGTATATTACGAATAATTATTATGTTTATTAATCAATGGGATTTACAATAATCTACTGCTAGTACCAGTTCATGAATCCGACTACTACACTTGGTACCGACGAAAATATTTTTCCTGCTTACTTCAAAACGTCGTAGAAAATATTGTTTTTTTTTTTCTTTTGTCTTTTTAGTGTACTTTTGAAGTCTGATCTGTTTTTTATTAACTATTTATTATTAATTTACTCTATATTGATATTTAGTACTCTTTAGATAATCTTTGTGTCGATGCGTATTAAAATATAATTAGAATCAGCACCCTCAAAATTTCATTCCAAACTAAACAGAGAAGCACCGTCACAAACAGAACGTCATCGGTGAACATAAAGTTAGAAATCAAGTGGTTCGCAGAAATACAGAACATCACACAAAAGTTGGAACAAGCACTGCAGTCCTAGTACGGACATCGAACTGCACCTAAACCTCCCGGCGATACCCGACCACATCCGGGCAATTATGCCCACGTTCAAGCCAATTTAGATCGTATTCCTTGACAAACGAGATCAATTTTGCTTAACGAGACTCATACTCATATAAACTGCCACTGTTAAGCCAATTAAAGTTATAATCGATGGTAATAGAGTTTTATTTTCAACGACAGTGAGTTGTTTCGATATAATTAGGTAAGACAAACTGAGAACTGGTGTTGAAGGGATCGGAGACGTGACGTATAGTGCCGTCGTCAGGACTGTTGAGGGCTTCGAGTGTTTCCTTTAAACGGAGATTGCTTTATAACGTGTTCTTTGAAATTCAGGATTTAATTTACGCCTTCCATTCCAGCTTATTCCGTTGCAGACTTTCTCTAATGGTATTCTCAGACTTAAATGATAAACTGATGTTTTATGTCATCAATCTTACTAACTTTTTAGGTAATGATAGTGTACGTTTTTGTCAATTTAAAAATGTTTTTTTCTGATATTCGGATCCAGAATTTAAAACAAGTGAAATTGACTTCACGTACGAGTACATGAGCTCGAAATACATCGGTTAATAGCGGGAGATATTTCCCAGGAGTGCGCTGTGAAACCTTTTCCAACTAATTTCTGTTGACAAGCACTTTACTTTTGTATGCAGAATACCAGAATAACGGATAGCAATGAATTTTTAAAAATCTTGATGGATTAACGATATATTGATTTTGAAAGGTTTATTTTACAGTAAATGCTTCTTGCGATTTCATTCTTGCTAATGGGTACTGTGATGGAACCTTGTTATAATAATTATCTATGATGATGTAATATTGTATACTTTAGTCGTTTTCATACATTATATTTTAATTGGATAACGTTTTTCTAGTTAGATATGTTTGTACTTTGTGTATAGGTGATCAATGAATATTGCAAAAGTACTTCATATAGTAATAAAGTTAGTTTCTATAAAATATGGAAGTATCTAAATACAAATGGTACTTACTTTTTAATTGGTGCAAACTGAAGTATACAAAAAATATGTTGGCTGCTTTTATTTAGAAATTAAGTCAAGTGATCTCGATGACATCAAAAATATGGACCGAATTATTCACCATCTACTTTGAATTCGTTTGAAAACTCTTGTATCGAATACTAATGTAGCAACTGATGCTGTTATTGGATCGTCCTAATTAATGCGATCTGCTAGCAGATGTTAGTGTATCGATTCGGAGCTCGGAATAGCTTTAACCTTGACAGTTGAAGGGCAAGCCATTCTAGATTTTTCGATTTCATTTACATTCCGATATACAACCTACTTCGGTACATGTTGTACATGTTTTGCAATGAAACAAATATTGTCTGTCGTGAGATGGATATTGTTTGTGATTTCAATCTTAACCAATATTTTGTGTGGTGGTGAGATTATGAGATTCTTATCATATGCAGAAATAACTCTTTTGCCCGATTTCAAAAAATAATTTTTTTATAAATAACTTCTAAATGGAATACTAATCTTAATGAAAAAATGTATTTTGTAAACAGGAGCACGAATTTATAATTCATTGCCAAGTTATATAAAAGACGCAAAAACAATATATATTTATAATAAATTACTAAAAGATCACATTTTCAAAGGTAATGATATTAAATAATCATACTTTAAAAATAAAGTTTTGAAAAATTTCTAACTACATGTAAACCGGCCCTTACACTATTAACAAATGTTTGCATAAAGTATAAATTCACGAGACAATTATTGAAATGTACCTACATATTCACAAATATTTTGTTTATCAAGTTTTTTTGTAATACCGTCTATTTATTTGCGCACTCTGAACATTAATTGTAACTAATTTGTTAAGTTTATTTATTTCTCCTCGAAGTGATTAGTAATCTTGAGAAATAAAGTGATTTTAAACCGTAAATATTTCTGGTGAAAAAAAAGTGTATAAGACCATAAACAACAACTCGCACCAAGTAAAGAAAAAATCAATCAAAATCAATGATTTTTTTCATTAAAACGCGAATTCACCAGCACGCTACCTTGCCGTCTCCCTTGGGGTTGATGAAGACGACGTAGTGTCCGCCGTGGTTGTCGCCCGAGTGCACGAGCACGGCGTGCAGCGTGTAGTCGGCCGGCGTCTCCGGCTTCTCCTGCAGGTACGCGTCCAGGTTGATGTGCTCGTAGAACTCGAACCTGCGACCGACGTTGTAGCATACACAAATTTGTTTTATACAGTGAAACCTGGTTAAGTAAAACCTCACCTGAGGCCTCGACACGTTATACACAAACTTGTTTTATACAGTGAAACCATAAGTGAGACCTCAAGGGACCTGTTATGTTGTTCCACTTGTTGAGGTATTCCACTTATCTAGTGTCTCAGATATCTAGAAATATCTGTCTTACTTAAAGAAATTTCCATCTGTAGATATCAGCATACAGATTACTAAGTGTGAGTGAGTAAAAAAATCAAAACAATGTTGTCTCAGTTATAAAAGTAAATAATATGACAATAAGTCGGAAGAATGAATCCCAGATCTAAAGGTTCGCTTCATCCCACTAACATGAAGTAATTCAGTGTCAAGGCGAAATGACTTCAGCATGAGTTCCAGTTATGGAGGTCTCTCACTTAGCCAGGTTTCACTGTATATGGTACTATACTAATAAACTAGCAGTTGGCCACGGTTACTATATACCCCTACACTTATACGGGATGAAGAACATTCTTGCCAAATTACAAGTCTAGGAAGATACAGTTCCAAAGATATTGCGATGTTTCTACATTGTGATAAATCAAAGAATTTATAGATTAGATTATTGAACATTATCATTGGAATAGAATCGAAATGTTAAATTAATAAAATTAATGGAATGGTGGTTGTGGTTACGATGATAATAATGATGATGACAGTGGTCATGATGGCGGAGCTGTTATTGTTGTTCCGTTTTCATGCCATATTCTGGCAGAGGAAAGTTACAATTTTCGATTAAATAATAGGATTTTTTCTCGGAAATAAGTTGTTGACAGCATTTTCTTTCCCAACAGCAACAAACGACGATAAATAAGAAACTGTGACTATCTGAGTGGTTGTAACTTGTATGTGGACTGTTTACCTGTCGTTGAACTTGACGGAGCTGTCGGTGATGGGGTCGTACTGGAAGCGCATGAGGTGCAGGTGCAGCACGGGCGGGAAGGTCGCGAAGATGACGCCCTTCTCCGCCTCCTGCAGCCCGTGCTCGCCCGCGTCGTACTTGTTCTCGCCGTCCAGCGTCTCCGTGCTGATGTAGTCCTTGAACGACTCGTCGACTGCGGGGGGGACAACTCGTATTATTCACCGGCATCATCATTTAAAGTGACAGCTTCTTAAGTCGCCTATACACAATGACCCAACACGAGCGTCGTTGACACAAGGCAAGGCAAGGCTATCGCGGCGGTTAGGTACTCGAAAGAACTCGCACTTGGCACACTGTTCACACACGTTCGACACAATCATCGAGCGTCAATGCAAGCGGCCGATGGTGCCGATGCAGACCGATATCCGCAGAACTTGCCCACAAGCTGGCCAATTTCAGTATTCATTCTGCACTAATACACTGAACATCAACATACAAGTTGCTGCAGCTTCAGCTATTTAGTTAATGAGGATGTCAGGGTGGGAAAGGCTATGAAGTATTTAGGTACTGCAGGAAAGATGTTATAAAAATACTCTCAACAGTTTAAAATACTAATAGAAAGTAGACAAACGTGTGAATACTATTGACAGAACGCAGTGCCGAACAAGTAGCCTTTGATTTGTGCAAAAACCGACACCAAACCAAAGCTCTCATGAGCCACATTGAGGGAAGACGTGTCTCGCTCTTTTAGGCCTACAAAGACTGTTGCTTGCCTTTATACAGCTAACTAGGTAAACAACAACGAGTAATAACAAGGTTAGACAAAGTAGCCATCTACACATTAGTGTTGGCCACTGCTCGACAATGCGCAGCCAGTGTGTATAGGTATAGGTTTAATTAACAAGGGACATGTTTTTATAAACTTATCGTAAATAGTGAAACCATTAAATACATAACAACAGTAATATTAAAAGCAAATGTTATTTCTACTAAGCAATGACAATAACATAAGTATTATATGTTATTGTCATTACATGTATATTATGTTTTATGTGTTATATTCTAACTACAAGGTTTTCATACTCACTGTTCTTCTTTCCCTTAATATTGAGCTGTATATCATAGAAGGTTTCAACTCTTGTGCTAGACACATTGACATTTTTGCATTTGATATATGAAGTCATTTTGCCTTCAAACAGACGCGGCACCGTGCCCTCAACGCATGTACCTTTCATCTTGCTTTCCAGTTTATCTAAGAGAACCTGATAAAATTATAATTATAATAATTAATTTAAGTTAGTTAAAGTTAATAAATTTTTTAAACTAATACTAGTAACAAGTCATTGACAAATATAAGAATTTGTAAAAGGTATCTTACCCTCAAGAATTCCTGTACATCATGCTGCATAAAGGAATCGAGGGTCTCCCATCCAAAACTCTTTGTAAGTTTCTTTGTGCCAACAGGTTTATCAGAAAACTGCAACTCGTAGAATACTCTTTGAAGAGCCAAGGCAACTGACCTGAAAGGTAAAGAAAAGTGTATAAGCAAATATGTCTTTGTGTTAACTCATACTTGTTTTTATGTGTGAAATAACATGAAAATCATTATACATATATGTATATTGTTTTGTTTCCATACATATAATATTTATTTATACACATGAAGACACATCGGAAGTTGTAAAATTAACTAAATAAAGAATTATAAAATTAATAAGAATTAAAGCAACTATTTACAAAATTTACAATTTATTCAATTATAATAAAGAAATTCCATATACCTAGTACTATCATCTGATTCTGTAGGCATTTTGTAGACTGCCTTTCTTAATTGGTTTGTAAAGTACAATGTTTGTAACAAAGAATTCATATAACAAGTTGCACCTTGATTCTTCAAACCTGGAAAATTACAAATAAATAAATGAAATATTGAAGTATTGAAATGAGTATTATTCTTTGTATGTCAATAAAAACTGTAATTATAATATTTTTATGTCTAAATAATAAAATACATGTGAATGATAAAAACATTTGATACTCCTATAATTAATATGCAAATATCAACATAAAGGTATGACATCCATGACATCATACCACAATATAAACTAATAATAATGTAAAAATATTGTTTATGGAAATAAAATGAAATAAATTTACAAATAACTTATAAATAATGGTTAATATATATCATTACTTACCAACATAACCAGTGTGCTTCTTGGAATCCCACGAGACTCCATGAGGTGCTTCAGCGGTGACATGAACCTCAAGAGTAATTGAATCATCCTTGATGTAGCCCTTTTCAGGGTCCAACACATCATTCCAAGACATGAAGTGAGAGAAACCCCAATCATTTTCCTTACTGAAAATATATGAACAGATTACTTGATGTTTACCACAAAATTACAATATTATTAACCATGATACAATGTTTTATTAACTAACCTATAAAACAAATGCTGAATTTTCCTATAAAACGGTTCAGTTTCTGGTTTATGAGAAATGAGTCTCAACTCGGCCATGGCATAGCAAGACCAGCTGGACGACTCGCTTTCCCCGTTACACTGTAAGAAGAAACCCAGTGACTTCTGCTGTTGTCGGTCAGGGGAGGGCGCTTGCCGCGGCATGACCATGATCTTCCACGGAAGATTCCGGACATAACATGGTGGAGATAGCACAGAGTCCTTAAGGTTTCTGAAGTTGGTCACTGTGTACCGGAAAGTGGCTTCTGACCTCGCTTCATCATCCTCCATCTCAGCATCCAAACAAGCCAGCTGTAAAAAATTACAAACATTTTCTTCTTATCTTCTTTAGATAGGCCAAAAAAGACTATTTTCACAAATGTTTATACTGGTCAAAACAATTGTGAAAATAGACCTTTTCTTTGCGCAGCTAAAGATGATCAAACTCTTTATTATTGCATTCTTATATACAACAGCTGTATTTTTTTTTATGTGATGAGATGAATTATACGCCAACTTTTAAAAAGCAAATAGGTAATTATATTTTGTCTAAGTATAAAAATTAAAACTCACAGGCATGTCGGTAGATGATGTTTCCTGGTTCTTCATAACATCACTCATCACCACGCCTCCATTGGGTCCTTTTATTAGGTCTTCCACCCAAATCTTATCCTCTGCAGCATCAACAGTTTCAACTGAAACAATTACCACCTCTTATTATTTAATGTTTCAATAACTTGTCATACTTAGATAAAATAATATACCTAGTTGAAATAAATTTTTGCTTAGGTTCAATTATTTTTAAATATTAACTTTAGGCAATTTGATAATTAATATCAGTCTCCTTTACACTTAATTGACTAAAGCAGTTTTAGAAATTAATTGTTAAAATAATTAAATTTCTAAAAATATAAATGTGATGTAAAGTTAAATAAATAAAAATGGACTCCAAACAATTTAGCTTTATTGGATATATCTATAACTTGACATTGTAACTATTGATTTCTGTGATCTATTTTGTCCAGCAAAATATTTGTTGGATAACTTTTATAATATTAATTAAATTAAATTTATTGATTATTGCAGTTTGTATAAAACAGATTCCTTCTTTACATATATAAAAATCATTAATTTTTAAATATTCATTGACTATTTTATCTTTAATACTATTATACTAAAAACATTTCAAATTCTAACTGTTGATGTAAACAAAGAGGATAAAATGTAAACATGTGACAAAATTATGATAGTATTCTCTTATCATTTTTTTTTTGTCTTTATCTACCTACAGAGTAGGTTGAATAAAGACAGTATGTTTATATCGTATATTGTCTCTAACAGTAAAAAACACATTAATAAATTCAAATTGATATTGCAACCTAAAAATGAATTGTTTTTACATAAAATTCTTTTAAAATAATGAAACCTACAACAGTTTGTATTCATATTTACTGAAGCATGCTCTAACTGGTTTGATGATGTTGAAACCTGTTGTAAGTATTGTAAGTCTGTTTTGTTAAATACCTTCAATAATTTGAAGAAATATTGAATATTAGTTTTTCAGTTTTTTTTAAAACACCATATGGAATAAAAAATATATATTAAAACACTTAATTTTAACAATAATTTACCCTTAATGTCAAATTTATTTGTGTCATATAGGTCAGTATATTATAATTAAGTGTTAAACTTAAAATTAATTATCTAATGGTTACTGATATTTTTTTTTTATCATAAACTATCTAAAATTTGCACAGGTTTACAGTAAAACAAAGAATTCTAAATTTAGAATTGAACAACTTGCACTTTTTGGACAAAGAAGCAATTTCCATATATTTAAAGGGTGGATAGTCTTATAACATGGAGAAAACTTACATAATTATCTAATATTCATGAAAGGGAAGTGAACAAATGCAAAACACAAAGAAATACTTACATGATTATTAAAAAATATTGAGGTTAAGTATGAATATAACAAAATTTGAAATAATGAAATACATGAAAGAAACGAAATACTTGATGTCACTATGTCATAACAAATAAGCCAATTAAGAACTGTTTCATGTCAAAGAATACTACACACTATAGTTACAGTGGCATTTGAAGGTTGTAATTTATATCGAAATGACAAACCATTCGATCTTCGGCAAATGCGAATATACGACTTACCTTCTTGCGTTTCCATTTCCTCGACTTGGTTCACATTAGGGTCGTGCTGCTGCCTGTCAGGTGCAGGCGTGTGATTCATGTTAGCCGGGCGCGCCACCGGGGACTGTCGCCCACAACTTTTTGAGATTTCCTAAATCAATTGCTCACTTTAGCAAACAACTACTTGCACGAATCTTATATCCGTCTACTGCACTTTACCTACCTTTAACGCCAGGGGATTCTTCCCTTTGGGCTTACTAAATATTCGCTGAACGAATTTTAACGGACCTCTCTCATCGACTCGATCACCCTGCGCACCCGGACTTTTATTTTTCTTAGAAGATAAGATGTTAATTTTCAAAGAGTGTTTACTAGCGGCGCGGCCGATGTCTGCAAATTTCAACACAAGAGCTCGACAGCAGTGAACGCTAATAGCACATTCCTAATCTTACAATCATTGCCAGAATTACGTTATCAACGTTATATTACGGCGAAGTACAAAAACCCACTGTCGTTTCCGACTTATTATATATTTTCGCAAAAATAAACAAAATGGTGGATGTCTAATTTAATTTCTGGCTTCGAAATTCGAATGTGTGGCCCGGTTTGATCGACGAATGCACCATTTTATCATTCTCTCACATTCACTGTAGTGATGTACAAAATATAGTTTCGATTTTTTTTAGAATGAGGAACGGGTAGGAAAATTTATTCAAATTTTATAGATTGACCTAATATTCTATATAATAGTATGCTGCCTGCGATTTTGCTCAAGTGTATTTTACATAGCGAAATCTTATTTATTTAGAGAATGGCAATTTCATAAAATTGATTCTAAGTGGATCTTCATACATAGTGCCTGCTAAACAACAAGTCTTCATATCATGACAATTGTTCTTTAAATACATATTTATGTACCCATTATAATGAGATTATAATATTTCTACATTTCCCATACATTTAAATAAGCTTATTCTTAGCAGTTCAGTGTATGTAGAATCCTTATTGGACCATCACTGGTGGGCCGCAGTACAGAATTTGAAGAAA
>DVRM01000394.1:0-10339 GCA_018232405.1 Junonia genoveva | reverse complement strand
GTCAATCAGGAAAAGATCGTTCTCCATCATGACTTGGCCGGGGATCGAACCCGGGGCCTCCACGACGCAGGCAGGCGTGTTGACCGCTGCGCCACGGAGGTTATTATAATTAGGTATAATTTAGACAAAAAGGAATTAAAAAAATTGCATATTAATAATTCGTTCATTCGACATAACAAAACATTGAAGTGGATAACCAATTTATCACGCAGTGGATTGTCGAAGCTCAATTAAAAACAAATAAATAAATTGTCATCTATTAAAAAGGTGTTAGGTAATGAAAAAATACAGAGGGTTTCATTTAATAAGAGAGAAAATTTAATAACTTCAAATTACCTGGGGATTTAAAAACATATACAGTATTGAAATGAGAGTTAGACCATTTATGGTTATTGCACAGTAACTATTAGGTATCATTAATAGTTAGGGGTTCACTATTAAAGAACGTACCCATACTATGTGACCGGGGGAGGGGTTCTTTAAAATACTACACTAGGTCGCGAGAATGGGTGGGGGGTTCTAAATGTTATCAAGTAGTCGTTGACATACAGTCGAAGCATAAAAAAAAATCGTTGAGTCAAAGTTTGTGGTTAAACGTAAAAAAGATCTCTAAACTTCATATTCGTCATGCTACGTAACAATTTTGGGGGGGTGATGCTCTTGGCAAATACTACGGACGACCACCGACCGGAGGAAGGGGTCGGAAATCTTCCAAAAAAATTGGTCTTGTAGTATGGGTTTCTTTACTTACTATAAAAATTTTCGTGTATATCATACGGTTGTTTGTTGTAATCTGATTGTGAATATTGTTCTTGAATCCCGACTCGGGGTCCCGGAACAATATTCAGTGTTTATTTATTTATATTTTTATTACTAAAAGCAATTAACATGCAACAATCTTGAAGATCCGAGCTTCGTACATTATCTGATTAGCTCCGCCTTCGCACGGCCTAAAAGTATAAAAAGAAGTAACGATAGAATTTTTGAAATGAGTACAATAGTTTATTCCTTACATGCATACCTACATACAACAATATTTCCTCTTTATGATAATAGTATAGAAGTATAAAAATAGATATAGATAGCTATAGATATAGATTGAGATAGATAGGCTGTTCACTTGTGATACCATTAATTTCACCGTAATTCCGTTAGATCAATAGCTCGGATTTCTCAGCTTAATTGTCTCAACGCAATTAGACGGGATTATAGATATCGATTACAAGTAGCAGTAAACCATTTCGAGGAGATATAAAAATATACAAGCTTTTGCCCGCAGCATCCCTCGCGTTGATGTAAAGGAGATGTTTCAGAAATGTATGGGACCTGGGCTAGGTTTTAATACACTATATAGAAATATAGCTAATAAATGGCAAGGAATTTTAACTTAACATTTTCGTAAAAAAATCGAGTTCATGTGCAAATTAAAAGTAATTTAATTGAGACTTTTGTGAATCAAGATATGAAACAATATCTAACATGACATGATGCAAATAAAGGTCATTTTGTATTACTTTTAGACCGCAAATGGTATAGTCTCTCAAATTAAAAGTTCATAATTTCTCATTATATTAAAATTCCTATGTCTCAAAAACCAAACTTATATTAATATATAGTTAGGAGTTGACTTTTTTATTCGAAACAATTTTATTGGCAATAATACAATGGACGACAAATAAATACAATAAAATGTAATACTATCTGTATCCGTGATTCCGAGAGATTTACGAGGACGTCTTATTGTTAATAAGTACCAAACTTTTGCATTATGTTTAACATTTTTCGCCCATTCATAGCAACTTTAATTTGTGGGGTAATAACGTAGTTTAATATGAGCAGAAAATGTTTATGGGTATGAAAATAGTTAATGAGTGTTATTGGGTTCATATTAATCTACTTTTCGGGATTATCTCCGATTAATTAAATGTTGAACTACGTGATAACGAAATAAATAATTAACGTATCTTGGTAAAGGTAAAAAAATCCATTTACACATTTTAAAATCCACTAGTTGCTAAGCTGACGAAATATTAAAATTTAATATCATACGATATTCCAAAAATTTAATTACATAAAAAGTGACTCTGAACTAGTTGAGTAACAAGTTAAAATACATTTTAATATCTGCGGCCTCCCCTCTAACCTTAATATCTGGTGGAGAGCCCGGCGTAGGCAGCACTTGACAGGCAGCGCCACTTTTACATTTCGAGTACATTTTTGCATACTTGATATTTCATTTTATAGGTTATACTTTGGATCCTTAAAAATTGACATCACAAATTAAGTACCGCATCGTAACGTACTTATTTGTTAAAAAACTACTTTAAGAATAAAAAATCTGATTTCAACTTTTCGACATATCTACAATTCTTGTAGACATGTCGAAAAGTTGAAATTATTATAATAATTATGTAGGTTTGCGTATTCATAAAGTAATCATTTATTGCTACCTAACATTTGCCCGTGGCTTTTCCCCTTTATGTAGATTTTGTTCGGCCAAACAACTTTGCCTGAGATTATGAATATCATGAGATAATGGGATCAATATTACTTACTGGTGGAAAAATACCACGAATTCTGCACCGAAAAATTCCAGAATGTGGAATACTCTAATAAATTTGAACCGATCAGATCATCACACTTTCAAATCCACACAAACGCAAGCAGCACTGAGTTTTTCAATTGCTAATTTTGTATTTACAATTCATGTCGTGCTCGGCATTGAAAACATCGTGTGGAAACTTACATTTCTGAATTTGTTTCGAAACGGTTAAAGCGACAAATTCACAGTATAATTGGTTAGATAACCCATATGCTACCACTTAATAACAACTTGAATACCCCTCTGCATTTATACATCTTATTCTAGAATTACTTGCGAATAATATTTAAAATAACAACAATAAGCACAATTTTATTCCTATAAATTTGTTGTTTCTTTATCTTAATTTTCTAATTAAATGAAAACAGGAAGTACAATATCAATGTAATTTACTCGTAGTATGATTAAATTACCTATCTATAACGTCTCTTCCAAACTAATTGATCTAATATTAATAATCAAAATTGATACGATCCGCTTAAAATAATTAAATAATATCAAAATTAATCAGTTAGGTACTCGATTTATGCATTAGTTATCAAATCTACTAAATTAATAACTTTGCTAATATGATTAATACTAATGTCCTGGTTTGATTTTTTACTTGTTTTACGTGATTTTGTGAGTAGATAAAAATAATCCACAAAAAAATCACTTTGTCCCATCTCACAAGTCGTTTCTGGGGTAATCTGTATTCTGAAATGGAATACATATCGATCGCTAGAAATAAGTAGTATGTAGGAAATATTCAAGGATAGTTGCGATGTATTGAATTATTCATTACAGAATACCTACACCCTGAAAGAAAATTCGAGTTAAATTGCGTGTGCGGAACATTATGGTGAAAATCTGAACGAATATAGGAATATATAAAAACAAGACGACTGTAAGATCCCTAATGTACACTAAGATAGCGAAAGAAAGAATTGCGCTATGAAAACAAAATGCGAGGCTTTTAAGTTACTCGAAAGTTTAATATAAATTAATATAAAAGAACTTTCTTATTGCTGCCTCGTTGTAAAGAATAGTTTGAAGGAACTTATGAAACCGTCCTATATTCTAACTCATTACTATAAAAGCTTATGTTTGTCCCATTATTAAACGAAGGTCTGCTCTCCTAGGAGAAGGTTATGGACTAAACCCATTACGCTACAATGCGGGGAATAGAATAAAAGATACACATGCGTCTGAATTTTTCCAACACAAGTTTGAAAAATTTCCCAACGAGTACAAGATTAATTAAAATTTAGAAAAAACTATTTGGGAACCTGACGGTTCTAGCCCAGGCTTATACCAGCGATTTTCCGATAGAAATAGTATCCATGGGCATAGCCACGATGGGGCAGAGGATGAGCACTTGCCCACCCCTGGATGCCAATTTCAGTAATGAAAATTTTAAAATCTTTTAATTTATTTGCCCACCCCTAAGGACAAGTTTGCCCACTCCTAAACCAAATCCTGGCTACGCCCGTGATAGTAACCAATAAGTCATTGCAATAAAGATAAAGCAGAAAACAATTTTAAAATAAATACTGCTACTTTTTTGACGCAGGATAAATTTGTATAAATACCCGAGTCCTGGGGGGATGTCAGGTCAGTATAATATTTATGGTAAATAAAAAGCCTTTCTCATCATTATGCAGCTTGTTTCGCTTATATTTTCATAGTTTACAACGTAATATTTTTCATAAACGATACAAGTTGAAATATTTTCGGAAAGATTATACATAGCTTGTCACACGAGCACACACTGAAAAATCGTTTGCTGAAAAAGTTAGTCGTGTATAACGACATCGCAACACGACACTTAGACTAATTAACACCCATGGGATTAGTTTACAACACACGACACGATTACGACATTTATACATTTTTTTCTGTAATTATCGTTAAAAAAGTACGTATATCTACAGTTGTAATTCAACTGTTGTATGTTAGCTTTATTTTTTGCAGTTTTGTGACTGTAAAAATCGTATGCTGTAAAGAATTATTTAATCATCAGACCAACCCTCAACTTAATGACTCAGAATGTAGGCTTACCCCTCTGATGTTACATGCTAATTAATTATAGTATACTTTTGTACGTTAAACATTAGCGTTCCTTGACCTAATTGTCTGTCATTACATCATTCCCCGAACAGGCGTGACTAGAGTTATAAAATTATACATTTATACAGTTATATATTTTTTTTATAAAAACTTAAAAAAATAATTCTATTTCAAAAGATCAATTATATACCTTAATCGGAAAGATTGACATTCGTAATTAAAATAATAAATGCTTTTAGAAGCTGTGTAATAAAAACAACATTTACCTAAAAGCCTCCGTAACAGCGTTAAGCAATTTTACTGCCGCAGATAAGATTATACCTGTGTTATTTCGATAACGTCACACCACGCATTAAGGCGCGATAAAACAAGACATCCACATAATATGTAGCGGAAAAAAATATGTACATTCGGAACATTAATGCTCGTAAAGCTACAGGCCATTACCTTCAAAGCTTAACCTAGTGGGAAACTCGAGTTTAGGATTTCCAACGCCATTTCTCTTCCAAGACGGCGATAGTTCTCAATTCGTGATACATTGTGCATTTAAAACGTGTATACTTCTTTACTATCCTCACGGGTAGTACAAGTTCTTCAGTAGTAAAGTACAACCGAAAGCAAAAGTTCGGTATAAACTTTTTGGTACAATTTTAAAACATCGATAAATGCCAGCACTTTCAGACTACAATATTTAACACGAGTAATGCGTCTTCGCACGGACTACACAAAATTGTAAAAAGGCATAATTATGTACTTAAAATATAACTTAAAATGTTTATCAAGGGTAATGAAACACTTAAATAGTAAAAGAAGTTTCGAAATCGATTCACTAGTTTCCGAGTTTAGTCGTTGCATACTTTCACATATAGGTACACACATAAATATTTCCTTTTTATAATTATAGTATAGTTTAAGATATACACATAGATTAATACTACCATCACTATTTAAGCTCTTGTTTATTTTTAAAATCTTCTCATACTTAATATTCAAGCGCCGCAGATATATTTTAAATTCTCTAAAATAATTCATTACAGCGGACATCTCGACATCCTTCCTGTTGAAATCTTAGGGGACCTTAAGAATTTCCCTTTGAATTTGAGAGGACAATTTGTCAATGTCTTTAAAACATAAGGAAGAGGTGGGCACATCTTTTAGATATAAATTGAATAAGACCAGTGCAAGCATTTGATGTTAATAATAAAACAATAAAGTAAGTAGATATAATGGTCTTTGAGGGATCATATCTTACTACTCTAAACGTATATAAGGTGTTTTATTTAATTTTTGTAGATAAATTCACGTGTGATGAAATCACAAATAAACAACTATTATGAAAAATCGTACTCTTTTTTTCAGTTTTTCACTAGCAGAACTCGCAGACCGGGGCGTTTCCATCCGCTTAAAAACCATAATGCTGTCCCCACGCCTTCCCGTTTTCCCAGATTAATAGTGCTTGTATAAAACTGCTCGCACAAAACTGGAAAAATAATATAAGTGAAACTACTTTAAAATGGACACTGTAGCCTCTGTGCCTGTACTAAAACTTTATTTTTCTTAATATTCATTAAGAAATTGAAATATTTTAAATAATAAAACTTTTGAAATACCTTTAATAGGAAGAAAGTATCTTTTCCTGTTGAAGGCGGTAGGCCTTAATAACCATTTCATTACTGGGACTACGTAACTATGACACAAAAAATAGAAAATGTTAAGCCCTAATAACAATCGACAATATATAAATTAATTTAAAGAAGTTTATAGATAGGTATATTATACTCGAATGTATAAAAAGTACCTATCAACCTAAATCAATTTATGGTACCTATAATAAATTGAGTGAACACGCCCTATTATTTTACATCTAATTTTACCCTTAATTGGTCCTATCATTTTACGATTTAATGAAACTATTCCAGGAACGCTTAATGGAAAATTGCTCTTTTATATTGTCATATAAAAATTAAGATAAAACTGTATAGATACTTTTTATAAAAATTCTACGAACAGATAAGAATGAAAGTAGTCATTTATATAATTTTTGTTTTGTCATTAAAACAAGAAGAAATATACCATATCTTGTACTCGTATAAATGTACAAAAATACACAATTAGTAATAAACAACACATTTTTTAACAAACAAAATAATAATTCCTATATTTAATACGACGATCGAAGCACCCGAGCTCAGAACAAATCCTAAATAGCTTAGCTCTTCTTATTTTTTTTTAAGTCTTAATATTCACATCTTGACTCCTTCAATTCAGCCAAGATTCTCAAAAACATATTTATCAGATATAAACATTGTTTGTATGGTTATCACACGTATCCACATATAATATTATGTTAAGAAATATATTAGTTAAGTAAAATTACGTACATTATTTCGAAATGCAAAGCGAAACATACAAAAAATCGTTCTATGATTTCTACCATTTCACTTTAATTAATCGCTCTTGTTCCGAAATAATAGTTCTCCGGTAGTTTCAATCAACATACTAATTTATGCCTTCTGCGTTTCAATATTGCCGGCTTCATTTCATATACGAGTATGCTAATGTATGTTAAGATGCGAAGTGCTAGTATGCTGAAGATTAATTACTATCTATGATTTTTCAAGATATTCATGAAGAGAAATATTTGACTGTGATGAAATTATACGTATTAAGTTTATTTGTTCTATCGAAACGTAAATAAACTTTTTGTGAAAAGCCCTACCAACATGTCAGGTATAAGTAGTTAAACGACGATACTCCGTCGCTCCTGGATTTGACTAGTTAAACCTCTGGTCTAATATGAACCCTAGTCAAACCATAAAATTAATGAAGTTACCTACTCGTTACTTTGACTAAAAAAATTTCATTGAACTCAGGCGATCCTAATTTGATCAGGTGAAAGTCAATATAAAGTCTTAGTTAAATTGTTAGATTAGGTGTAATGAATGTACTAAATCTAAAGTAAAAGAATTTTAATGTGTACTGTTTTTACATTCTCTTAATCAAAATATCTTCAAAAAAGCAACGGAGCATCGATGTTTGCTTACAACAGAAACACAACAGAAAAAAAACTGATACCTACATTGTCATTAAATTTCTTAAGCTAAATAAACAGGTCTTCAGTAAACTTTCAATATTGAAAAATTTTACTTAAGAGTTAATAAATATTTTAGTGAAGTAAAATACGTTTTCAGCATTGAAGCCAAAACTGGCATTCGGCCAAGTGAAAAAGACATGGCACAAGACGTAACGAGTGCATCTGGCAGCTGCCGGGAAGATGTACTCCGTGTCGCATTCAGATTTCAAGGGCTTAGAATTTGTGCCTCATATTGATAACAAAAGATATAGCTCAGTTTTAACTAAAAGATATATATTTTTGGACATAGAATTTTAATAAAACAATGTAGTGGTTTTATGTAGTAACCTGCACTTTTATTTATCGAACATTATTTTGCTAAAATAACTTAAGCCTCAATATATTGAATTGCTGATGTATATTTTTAGTTTAGTATCGTATCCAGATATGCCTAAGATTTCCTATCTCCTATAAATCGTAACTTGATGATAATTTTAATATATAGCTTAAAAGGCTAGAATCTTCTCTTTTAAACGACTAATTAAATGAAAAACGAACTTCGCAAATATGATTTCTTATTCTTAAAACTAAAGCATCCCAGAGCAATTAATAAAGTTTCACTTTACACTATGACGATAATTAAATAAAAATTCATACTTATGTATATTTATGTCTAACAAAAACTTGGCGATTATTCAGTTATTTTATTTTTCATACGTTCGTTTTCATAATTTTAAGTGTGGTGTATTTTAATTATACTCTGCGAGTGCTTTCTTTCCCAGGATTAAGGAACACAGTATTATAATCCAGGATATTAACTATCAGAATACTGGTTTTCATTAAAATTTAAAATTCATCCAGTACCTTATTTCCGCACGATGCGTGCTCAGATTAAATTTTCAATAAGTATGGTTGTGATATTATCGTTGAAAATAATCAGCACTTTGGCGTTTTGTGGCGCCATGTTGTTGAGTTTTCATGCTGGTACATGAACTTTAATAATAACTAAACTTTATAAAATTGATTTACATTTATGTACATTTGATCCGAACTTGTCTAGCGAAGCTACAAGAAATGGTTATTTAAATACACGCTGTATAGATAGATACAAGTATTGTGTAAATACATATATAAGAATTACTTGTTTAAACTTATAAGATAATATTATTAATATCCGGTATATCAAGTATATGTAAAATAATGTAACTTTTAATATCTAACACCGTGACGTTTATTCTTTTAGAATTTTTTCAGGTTTGTTCATAGTGATTTCTTTCAACTCTAAACATAAAAGATCAATCTAAACATTTCTTTAAATATCTCTTTTGTGCCTGTAGGGCAATGCGGCTTTTTCACGAACAATAAAGTTATATCAAATGCAAACAAAATAAAAAGCATATTATAAAAATGGACAATTGTTTGTTTCAGATTTTTAAAAGCGGAGAACGCTGAGGTTTGTATATTATTTTATTTTATATCCTTTACCCGATCTTTGGTGCTTATGTTAATCCGTGCTCCGCCACAAAGTGCCTGATTTGGCCCGAGTTTCATATTACATTGAAGCCCGCTCAAAAGCACGGATTTTAATTTTAATACCCTTTATTCAGATAAGCTTTTAAATGGTTCACATTTAAAATGATACTGTACTAGAATCAAAATCAAATTCATTCTCGATAATTACTTTATACTACGTGTTATTTTTAATAATCAGACACTACTACTGATTCGACTTTTACACTACAATTTTTTTTCCATTATAGGTTACAATAATAAAATAAATACAATTTACAGTCTTTATTTCATATACTTATAAGTATATTCTAAAAACAGGCGTAAGACTTACCTAAATGTGAATACTACACTCTTACACTGTTAGTACCTACACTGTAAACAGCTTTTTAATGTAAGTAGATACACAATTACACATCCAAATAATTTGTTAACGGTAAGTATTGGAAAAAGATCAGCTATACTAAATGTAAAACGACTTACGCTAAAGATTTAATTTGATACAAAAATTTATAACTTTCACTCGTATGGTAGTTTTAATTTTTTATTTAAATTGGAGTATTGTTTAAAAAATAACAATAATAAAATAATACATATCAACTAATTTTCCGTACAATCGTATATAAAAACTACCTAACCAAAAAATTTTATATAAACAAGCTATTTAAAAAGTAATTTAAAAGTGACAATGATTTTTTTTGACTCTACAGCATGGTCCTCTACAGTAAAATTGCAATACTTATAGGCAACAATTATTGCCCATTTCATCCAGTGCCGTAAAAGACCTTAAAAGAAAAAAAATATGAATACAAATTAATACAAAATTAAAACTCTTCGGACTACTAGACTTTGGACATTCCTATCGTATTCAATTTGCATTTTCGAGGAAATATCTAATGAGCGCAAACTCTGTACCGTAGTATGCTAAAACTTACCTAGGTCACAATGAATTATTGAAAAAGCAATTTAAAAAAAAGTATATTTGGATATTAATCTTGCGATTATATTTTAAAGCGTTAACTGATTAGCATTAGTTTTTTCAAAATAACTAACGTATGTATTATACATCGTGCTTCGTTCTCGATATATGTAGAGTAAGTGCGGCA
>DVRM01000393.1:0-10346 GCA_018232405.1 Junonia genoveva | reverse complement strand
GGTGCGTACACCGGCAGTCCGTAGCCATACCGGACTGCGGTTTTCCTCTCCGCCGTATGAAAACGGATGCGTGAGACCCCCATCTTATGCACCTACGGCCGGAGGGAGTGCCCTATTTATTCCGCCCCGGGCACTGAGGCTTGTAGGCCGTGGAGGCGACCTGCAGGTCGCCTCCGCCAGGCGGGATCGGCTCTCTCCCGAGCCCGCCCCTCAGTCTCCTTCTGGACCATGACGGTCTCACAGAAGTTGACTACGGCCTCCCACGCCGATGGAGAAAACGGCTTAATCTCTAAATTAATAACATTTTATTTTTCTTAAAGAGAATTCATTTAATTACTCACCTTGTTAGAAAAAAAATATGAATTTATAGATTAAACCGTCTTTTGATTATCACGAAATTAGATGACCTTACATTTATTGACTCGAGTTAGAATCAATGCATCAATACATACATATGTAAGTAGTATAAAACAAATTCGCTATCCGCCGTCTGTCTGTCCCTATGTATGCTCAGATCTTTAAAACTACGCAACGGATTTTGATGCGGATTTTATTTTAAATAAATGGAGTGATTCTGAAGGAAGGTTTTTATGTATTATACATGCATAATATAGTAGAGAAACACTGATTTTAGAGGTTTTTAATGTGATGTCGTAAGTAAGCACTTTTTTGGGCTTATATTTCAAAAACGCTGGCTGAACCCTTCGAGATAGACCAAAATAATGTACTACAGTATTGTCCACCTTAAAAATGTCTTAGGACGGGCGTCCATTCTAAGCCCCAACGGTGGCTCCTCTTTTTCACGGCTGGGTCTCAGTATTCGGCCCCCACTAGGGCCAACAGCAATACATAATCCGAAAAGAAAGCGCACTTCACCTTACAGCACTTAATGATTTGCAGTGATCACACACGTTTATCTTAAAGTTAAAGTTTAAAGAGTTTGTTTGTTTGTTTGTTTGAACGCGCTAATCTTAGGAAACACTGGGTTGAATTGAAAATTTCTTTATGTGTTGGAATGATTGATTGATGGATAGAATATTTATGGAGGAAGGTTTTAGCCTACAAAACATTACGCTAAAAATAATATAAACGAAGAAACAGTGGAAAATGTGGAAAAATCTGCAAAAAATTATCCTTATTCTGTAAGAAAATCTTGGCATCTTAATTTGACCCAGTTGCCGATTTTAGATGAAAATGAAATTTTGCACACGATCTGACGTTTGATAATAATACATGGCTAGCTAAGAAACGTCATTACAAATCCAATATGGCGGCCTCTCCATGATGGTGGACAGGCTGTTTGAAATGCATCCCCATGATATGGGTATCAAATTAAAGGGTTTGTTTTCAGTAATACGAAAAAAATAGTCGTACTTGGCGGATATTTGAGATGGAAGACAGGCTATTTTAAATAAACCCCTGTGATCAAATGAAAAGGTTTGCTGTCAGGAATACAAAAAAAAACATAGTAACGTGACTTAAATCTGAGGAACATCCAAGAGGGCGGACTGGCTGTTTAAAATGACATGGGTATCAAATTAAAGAGTTCACAGGGACTACGCTGTGTCAAAGTCATGAAAATAAATTTTATTTTATACAGCATGTTGCTGTATTAATTTATTCTTACTTTACTTACTTAGTAACTCTTTTAATATGCATGACTACGCACTCGGATTATGTATATAGTTTTTGGCAATCAACTTTTATAGTTTCTCCATATTAGTTTGTTCGTCTGTCTGTCTGTTTATCTATTAGTCTGTCCAGTGCCGGCGTAAGGGTCACTGGGACTCCGGGCAAAAATTCCGTGCGACAATTGTTTGACACGGCCGAATTAGCAGGCAGCAGCTTGTATAGTAATAAAATTCTAATCGAGAACTACTTGCATGAATTTTAATAAAGTAAAGTATAATATAAACGATAGCATTTGATGCATATCTAAAAGTAATGATCAGATTATATATAGAACGAAATTATATTACTAGTTTTGTTGGTAGAAGAGAACGTGCTTCTTTGAGCCTATAGAATTAATAAAAATAAGATTATAATGACAAACCTTGGGTATAACATCGCTATAGATATAATCCTATATTTTTGTTTGTTCTTTGGATTCTACTCGGATACAAGCAAAAATATTTTATTTACTATATTCGCTAAGCTTTACTGTATATGCAGCGCAATTGTTGTTTCTTTTATAAATCTAATTTTTGTATATTATGCCCCAAAAAATGTTTTACTCTCAGTTAGTGTAACTTATAGAATAGTTATTTATATGTGTGCAGTGATTATATCCATTTTCACAAATGGAGAAAATGTTTACAAATATGTAAAAGCATTAGAAACTATAAATTCAAAGCGTTTAACAAGACCCAAACCTAAATTAATGACCTTATATTGTATAATTATAGTTGTAATATTGAAGAATGTATGGCGTATATTCGTATAATACTCTTACTTTATAAGAGTTCTGACGTCAAAGAGCTAGACGTGTTAGCTTTATTATGGACCTCTGTAAGTAGCAATTTAGTTCACTTGAATACAATATTGATGTTCCAACTGCTATGGCGCAATATGACGTCATTAAGATCAGCGATGGAAAGAAATGTTGATATGTCGCGTAACCTGAACAACGCCGAGGTCAAAGTGGAAATCAAGAACATACAAAAGCATTTAAATGTTTACAGAGACCTTCTCGAAAATCTTAAAAAGATAGGACATGGTTCGAAGTTTATGGTAAGAAAATTGAAATATTAATATATATATGATGCTTGATTTCTAACTGCGGATGTTATGTTATAAAAAATATACAAAAATATATTTTTTACTTTAAAAATATTTTCAATATTTCAGCGCTACCACTCTCACGTCAGTAATACATTGCGAGAGTTGTATTATCTAATATTATTTATTTAAAGTACGTTAGCAATGGTGCTCAAACATTCTGTATACAGGCTATCATAGAAAGCAAGGATCAAATTATACTGAAATATAATAGATGTAATTTTCCAAAAATATTAATCCGTTTTCTGACATATTAAACTTAGAATCTATTTTTTATTTTGCTTAGAATGTATTTCTAATTTGGCGTAAAGTTCGAATAAAGAAAAAATTAAAAAAAACCGCGGCAAATATCAAATACACATTTATCAATGATGGAAATTAAAATAGACCGAGTTTTCTGTTTTATACAAAACGTTTATGTAGATTTTCAAATTAATTTTATGGAAAATAATAAAAAAGTGATTATGTAACAAAAATACGAAAACAAAATTTCAACATACTTGAATTGAAACTTGAAAAAAGGTTCTCAGAACCTCTTCCGTTTTTTAATTTATTTAAAAAAAATTATATTCAGAATTGGTCGATAAACGACGAAGCTATCGACAAACACACATAAAAAAAAATTTTATATGATCGAAACCTCCGCTTTTTTGAAGTCGTTTCAAAATAGTCCTAAAAATGTAAGTATTTTTAAAGTCAAAAAAATGTTTAACGTCAAAGGGCAAAAAGTTGGCAGTCTATCCAGTATTAGATGGCATATTATCTCAGTTTGATTTGATCCTTATTTTCTGGGTCATTAACTACGAACAGAATATCTCCAAAATAATTTAGAAAGATCGAAATATGTAATGCACGCAAAAATTTAATAAAAGTAATGAATCTCAATCACAAAAATGCTTTTATAACCTTGGTTTTAAAAACGTTTGTTTTCGTTTTATCGTTATTGATATATGACTACTTGTCCCTATTAATTTTAATTTTTTATTGAGAGAATGAAATATAATAATTATTAATTATTTTATTTTCAGATACTTCTGAGTTTCTCTTGCTGTTTCATGTATATATTTTATTACGTGGCGGAAGTTAATGAACGACATTCATTCTCTGTAAGTACCAACTATTATAACTGCAATTGCATTTGTCTTAATAAGTTTTAATTACAATTGTTTATTTCAGATAAGCAGTGTATTTGTTGTTGATATAATCTTCAACATCGTTCTACCGTGTATACCAGCGATACTCATGGAACTTGCACGCGCTGAAGCGGAAAGGATCAAGACTCATCTTACTAAACAACTTCGAGTTTGTTCGAGTGAGCAATTTGTAAAACAAAAGGGTGTTTTAATTTTCATCTGTATGTACATTATATACGAGTATGTGTGTATGCATTTTAAAACTCGATAAAAGCGTTATCTCGAAAGGAGAAGTATTTTAATTATTTTTTTCATACTTGATGAACGTTTAAATCTTACCTGAACTAGCAGAAATATTTTAAGACTAAGATTAGCCAAATCGGTTCAGCCGTTCTCGAGTTTCAGCGAGACTAACAAACAGCTATTCATTTTTATATATAGAGATAAGATTACAGAGTCAGGTGAAAAAATTATAAATTTTTGAAATATTTTCAGGCATTCATTTACGTAACAAAATCGTAGACGCCCTGAAGTTTCTGGAGCTTCGTCCGTGCAAGTTCACCGTCTGGCGGCTCTTTAACTACGACGTGTCTTTAATTTTAAGGCTCATTAGCATGTGTTCCACTTACGTCATCGTAACTATTCAACTTAGTCAACTCTATAATTAAACTATGTTGTACTACATGCAACTAAATAATTAAATCGATTACCTTCTTTAAATTCACGTAAAGTTTTTAGGGTTTGTTACAGCACTGCGTGGTATTATACTCGTAAGTTCTGAATTGGTAGCACATGTAGTCGTTGTTATTATAATAATTGAAATACACAGAAACAAATTTATTTGAAGTGTTTTACTTATATCGTTGTAATTTAATTATTGAACTTAGTCGATTGTTTAAGTGAATATGTTTTGTTCGTGTAAATTGGAGTTTTTGTGTATTTAATGTTTTAATTTATGTATCAGTAAATTAACAGTTTAACCAGTCTTACGCTACATGGAGTGTCGTGGCGCGTCAAATACACATCAGAAGCGTATCTCTATCATGCATTCAATTTATTTAGAAACACACTATTCCCGTGTATTGTAAAGCTGTGTCACAACACTATAGTGTAGCAGTAGTGATAGTTTATAACAACGCTCGTGTGTACAATTACAAAATATACCAAAATAAATTTCGGGTGATTTGACTTTGGGAAGTTAGAGGGAGGAGGTTCTAAGACTTAACAACGGTTTGTCTTGTTTTATCGGCTTAGCTACGAGTCCCAATGAAAAAATGTTGTATGTAAAAGTTGTAGATATTTAAAAGGCCTAAAACTTTTGCATTTGCAATTTTTTCTTAACATAACCTCAAAATTTATATGAAATAGTAAAAAACATGAGCTTTTTATTTATTATTTTATCTATTACAAAAAACAAAAAAATTAAAACATTTTCTTCACGAAATTAAAGTCGATATTATCCGCTGTATAAAAGATCCTAAACATAGCAATACTTATTATATAAATTCAAATCGATGTGAATTCTAATAAAAAGTAATTGTAGTAGTAACAGCCTGTACAGTGTTCATATCTATCTGCAGGGCATAGGCCTCTTCTCCTATTAAGAAAATATTTATGGAGCTTAAATGCACCACGCTGCTCCACTGCGAGTTGGTGGATATACATGTTTCATAATTTCTTCCGGCACATGCAGGGAACTTCATGATATTTCCCTTACCGTTGATTATATTATTTAAAACTTAAAAATTCTGCGGTGCTAGCCAGGGTTTGAACCCGCGACATTTGTTAATATCGACGTGCTCTCACCACTAGGCTATTTGGTTCATATATAAAAAGTAATAAATTAAAGTAAAATATTAATGATCGCTTGATATGTATGTACTAAATATTTCCAGATACTTACACGAAATGAAATAATGTCATTAGTTCGGTAGACGTAGAAGACAGTGTACTTTTTCAACTCTGTAAAAATTAAAAAAAAAAACAAATTATCATGACGAGCCTAAAGAGTAGTAACGATATAAATATAATTATGTATTTGTGTTTGTTATTTGGATTTTACTCGAACATAAGCGAAAACATTACAGTCACCATTTTTGCTAAATTTTACTGTATATGCAGCACAATCGTTACAACTTTTTTAAATATTATGGTTATTATATATTATACATATGTTAATAACATATTCGTAGGTAGTTTAGTTTATAGGTTAGTTGTTTATGATTGTGCCGTGGTGGTTGCAATTCTTACGAATGGGGAAAATGTTTATAACTACCTTCAAATATTGGGTATTATTGACTCGAAGCGCTTACTAAGATCAAAAAAATTTAAATTACTTACTTTATATTGCGTGTTATTACTTGTAATATTGAAGAATACGTGGCGTGTAATATACTTATCTTCTGTACATTCCGAGGTCGAAACGGTTTATATGTTTAGTACCTTTTTTACTACTATGGCCTGTAATTTAGTTCATGTGGCTAGAATAATGATGTTTGAACTGCTGTGGCGCTACATGAAGTCATTAAGGATAACAATGGAAAGAAATGTTGATATGTCACGTAAACTGAACAACGTCGAGGTTAAATTAGAAATCAAGAAGATACAGAAGTATTTCAGCGTTTACCGAGACCTTCTTGACAATCTTAAATATATAGGACATGCTTCGAAGTTCATGGTAAGTTAATCGTGAAATAGCTATACAGCTACAAGATTTTAATATAATGTTAAATAATTTAGGCGTAAATTAAATAAACAAATGTTTGAGTAATAAATTGATGAGCAAACGTAACAAAGATTTGATTGTATTTTTGTAAGAATTGTATAGGCAACAAACTTGACCGATGTGAAAAATTCTTTTACTGTAGAAAGCTATCTCCGGTAACATAGGCTATATTAATTGTCAAAAATTACGAATACCATGTGAAGCCGTGGTCTACTAATATAATATATAAATAATTGCTGATATCTTTTCAGATATCTCTCAGTATCTCTTGCTGTTTCCTGTATATATTTTATTACGTATCACAGATTACTAAAGAGCATACATTTTATGTGAGTATGGAACTGATATAGAAATTATTTTTTTTGGCGTACCTATATTGAAATACCGTTATGCCGTTATGAGAGTATTTAAGGAAAATTATAAGTTGCAGATGGATAGTGTATTATTTTTCGATATAATCTTCAACATCGTCCTGCCGTGTATACCAGCGGTACTCATGGAGCTTACAAGCGCCGAAGCGGAGAGGATCAAGACTCATCTCACTAAACAACTCCGAGTTTGTTCCAGTAAGTAAACTACTCAAAACAAAATAGGGCCTGCTTCATCTTTATCAGCATTTTTGCTTACAATTCAGTCATACGGTAAAATATTAGTCAATTCACTTATTTCTCATAAAGTAGTAGTGTTAATGAACAGTAATCAATGTTTCCAGTGAGTTTTTTTTCGTGATAACTTTCAAGTGAATGGATAAAAAGCAGAGAGGTGACCAAAATTGTCGTATGAACAAATTTTGCGTCACTTTGTTTAGAGTCTTGTCGTGAACGCGCCACGCGCCGCGTGTAGAATCGACTTGTTTTGCTGCATATTTAAGATATGCTTTTACTCCTGATAACAATGTCATATTTTCACCTTCATATTGTGCTGGAAACTATTGTAAGAGCTGTAGTTTTGCTGCAAAATGAGAAATCCAAAACATCTTTAACAATACGCCTCGGTGTATGTGTGGTTTGGTAAGGTCGTAAGGTAAAGGCACCTCGTCGTCAGCCAATCGCAGTCCACTGCTGGACATAGGCTTCCCCAAATTTGCGCCAAACATCCCGATCTTCCGCATCCCTCATCCAGCCTGCTCCGGCAACCTTGCGTATATCGTCAGTCCAGTGAGCCGGAGGGCGTCCTACGCTATCGTTTACCAAGGCAAGGTTCCAAGGTATTCGAAAAAACGGCTTAATCAATAAATTCATATATTTTTTTATTCTAAAGTGTTGATAAATAAATAAAAAATAAATTTTCTAGAATAAAATAATCTTCTAAATTTATAAATAAGGCAGTTTTTAGAATACCTCGGAATTGATGTGATTTTCAAAATCCGAGATATTTTGAAAATAGCACCTAATACTGAGGTGCCTTTACCATGGCGTTAAAACAGTCTAAACGATTACAATCTATTCATTTGAATAATATTTAAAGAGGCTGTTCCTATAAATGTTTTTGAAAAAATAAAATATGCGTATGATTTAAAAGATTTGGAACAATTTCACCGAACTTTAAATTTCTTACACGATTCAGTTTATATGTGTACATTTTTTTCCTTAAATTAAAAATATTTGTTACATTTTCAGACACGAGGTTTAATTAAATTAAATTTTCAGGCATTAATTTACGAAACAAAATCGTAGACGGCTTAAAATTTTTGGAGCTTCGTCCGTGCAAGTTCACCGTCTGGCGCTTCTTTAACTACGACGTGTCTTTCATTTTAAGTCTCATTAGTATAAGTTCGACTTACATAATCGTTACTGTGCAACTTAGTCAGTTGTATAAGTGAATAACTTATGTATTTTTAATGTAATATTACCTACCTAATACCACGGCATTTCAAAAAATGCCTCCTCAATTAATCAATTTTTTTTTTTTATTCTTGAAAAGTAACTACAATTATGAAATCATTTTACAATGAAATGACACTTTAAATCTATAGATTACGTCGTTTTTTTTCGTATGTCTCGGAATTAGTTGCTATTTTTTGAAATACCCCGGAATTAGGTGCCTTTACCCTATTTTACGTTTTATATTTAAGATTATAGACAGCAATAAATTCCGTACAAGTAAGATATCTGTAAAATAAGTTATATGTTAATTTTCAATGTTTTTAAATATTGTAATTAGTTTATTTTCTAGTTCTTACTCTAAAATTTGAACTATTTTTAAGTGGAAACTTTAGAGGTTTATGCATTAGAAATAATTAATTATTTAATTCTATGTAATAATACACTGTATGTTAAGTAACCAAGTACAATAAAAATCTGTATAGCACAAGGCGAGGTTTTCAGCGTTAGCGTACATGTTACAGAAGTTTTGAATTGGTAGCACATGCCATAGTAATCACAAGATTGAAATTAAAGTTTGATAAAATAAATAATTGCTATTTGTGTTTATCAATTTTATACCAAATCAGCCATCGTATAGCGATTAAACTGTCAAAAACTACGCTAAAACTGATTTATGTTTTAATGTTAAATTACAAAACTTGCGAGCTAGAGCTTTAGCGCCGTTACTACAAGTACTGATGCTCGACTATCAAAGGTATGACAATTTATCTTTTACATGACTGATTTTCTAGTAGGGACATACTACAGTTTGCACAAATATTAAGAGAGCAGAGGAAAAAATAGCCAATGTTTGGGTGATTTCAAACAGAAAAGGTGGTCGTGCAGCGAATAAAAAAAAAACAAATTGTCACCAATGCATATTTTTAAAATGTACACCGATTACTCGACGATAGCTGGATCGATTTTTTTAAAGGTTATACTCCCCATGTGGTTCCATTGTAAGGAAATCAGGATCTTATGATGGGATGCTGGAGAAATCAAGAGAACTCCTCAAAAATTATAGGTAGGCCTATTGCAACTTCGATTATTTTCAAAAGTAGCTAGGCCATTTGCTCACGAAAAGTTTGATTTGACCATTTGATTAAGTGGATCAGATGATGAAGGGCACAAAAGCTCACCAGAACATTTTAAGTTTTAATTCAATTACTTTAGTGAGTAAAATCTCACGTAACCCGACCTCCCCCCCAGGAGTCGGGTATCTATGAAGATTTACCTTGCGTCAACAAAAAAAAGGCATCGTAAAGAATGGTATACATTTAAATGAACTGCAATCGACTTAGAATAGTTAAGCTATATTATTTTTAGTCTTAATTACTCGCATATTCAATTAAAGATCAATGGCAGATTTCCATACATCGTTTTCACTGATATCGAATTGAAGCGTCTATAAATGAAAAAAATGTTTAAACTGTATTGAATGGATATCATAAACATAATCTGAAAGAATTATTTTATTCGGAAGCCACAAAAGCAGATATTTTCATTTTCATATTTAGAGGCTAGGTTCTATATCTGTCTATTCACAATTATACAAATGGCTACTCAAAATCACGTTTTACTTAACACTTTAAATTGATATGTATGTACGATGATTAGATTTTAGCGTAAAATAGCCAAGTTTAAGCAAAAACGTAAGTTTTTTTGTCAGCTAAAATCCAGTGTTCAAAGCATTTGTAGTTGCTAAGTATTTAAAGTCCTTTGATGTACGTCATCAAATAAGTAGGTAATTAATGTTAGTACTGTGTATAAATAATTATATCCTATAGGTAAATAATTAGTAGCGGTGTTTCAGCCCCGTGTTTCGGCAGGCACGTTCAGCCGTGA
>DVRM01000392.1:0-10352 GCA_018232405.1 Junonia genoveva | reverse complement strand
TACCGTATAACAGCTTGACGTATAAGGAGCAGCGAAATAATTTTTATTTCACTATTATTAATCGCTTTGTAGCACAATCAAAGGATTTATTTATTATTATTTTTGTCATTTCTAATATGAAACGTGAGGATAGGCAAATTGCATCTTGTTGATTTTTTTAAGCTGCAACACTGTACGTCACTATGTACCCGAAGTAAAACCGGAAGCTATTAAGATTTTAATTATTTAATAAAAAAAATTGTGGCTTTCACTGATTATACCAAAATCATTAAAATAATGAAAAAAATGAATAATTGAGTTTAGTATATGCCACAATCTTAGACGCCTTCAAAATCACTTAGGCAAATTCTTGCCATGATCCTTTAGCCTAGGTATATAAATGAGTATGGGTCGCACTTGAATCCACGTAGAGGTAACATAGTTTCACGCCGGTTGAACTAATTAAAGAAAACTATTCAAGTAGGTGGTAAAACATACTTGATAATCGGTGACTTTAATTCTGATACTAAACAGTATTATTCGTAAATATGTAATAATGGGAAAATTTTGGTTCAAATACGATGGTTTGTTAAATAAACGCGCCTCAGTGAATTCTAACACAGAAGTAACTCTCATCACAAAACGTATGCAATCTGCAATAATCTTAACTAAAGGAGAGTGAGAAAATTGGATAAAGGAACTAAAAATTAACTAAGTCATAAAATTAAAAGTATAAAAATATATTTAAAAAATATAATATATAATAATATACACACGAAATAAAAAAAACATAAAATAAAATCTATTTTGATTTGACTAATTTTCGATTTAAAAAAGTTCCAATATGCACTGCTGGCACTAAATCGTTAGTTCCAGCCTGAAATCGACTTTCATCTTGTAGGATAGATATAATTCTTTGATAAGCTGAAGGGTTGTCACCGATACGTCCATTTTAAATAATTAAAAAATATATGTAAATCATTTTGTTAATAGATTCGACCTTTTACATGTTCCAGTATGCTCTGCTGGCACAAAATCGTTAGTTCCAGCCTGGAATCGACTTTTGTGCTGCAGCTTGGATACAATTCTTTCATAAACCGAAGAGTTCTCACCGATACGTCTATTTAAAATAATTTAATGAAAATTATAATTCAGTTTGTGAAAAAATTCGACCTTTTACATGTTTAGTTATGCTCTTCTGGCACTAAATCGTTAGTTCCCGCCTCGAATCGATTTTCTAATTGCAGCTTTAATATAAATCTTTAAAAAACCGAAGAGTTCTAGCGAGTACGTCCATTTGAAATATTAAAATAAAATGTATATAAAGCATTCTTAACTTTTTGGGTTTTATATTATGATCCGCTTTTACTCGAACAGGAGCTCAGAACTATTCCTGAAAACTATCAGGAACTGTAGAACTCCTTCGCATATTACAAGAAATGACATTTTTTTTTAATCTGCTGCGAAATGATCTGCTACGGGAAGTTAGCAGAGCATTTCGTTAATTTTCGTTTCTAAGTGAAAACGCCAGAACTATTTCTAAAAATCATCAGGAACTATAGAACTCATGTGCATGCGATAAGAACTTACCTTTTTTGTTGATCTGCTGGATAATGATCTGCTTAGTTCACAAACACCTATCGCAGGAGGTTTTAGAGAGTGCAATCTCACATAACCTGGTGTCCCCCCACAGGAGTCGGGTATCTATGAAGATTTACCCTGCGTCAACAAAAAAAAAAGTAATATACAGAAATTTTAAAACATCGAACTTGATTTTTTTTAATTTTAAGAACTAAGACTTTTACGTCTTAGTCATAAAGCACAAATCTATTAAGCACAAAAAAATATTACGGACCATCGTTTATACGCGTTAGTTATACACATTCTTATCGTTTCTTTGTAACTCATTGATCATCCAAGACAAATAAAGTGAGCATTAGTAAAATATTTTTCAAAGGATCAAGCAAGCGGACGTTATATGAAGAAAGGAGAGATTGTTTTTTATTTAAATAAAGGTAAGTAAGAAAATATTAACGAACATAAATAAAACACTGTTATTTATTTATTGATGCAACCGACTATTATGTCTTAAGATGCACGCATAGATAAGAGTATTTTACTTTCACGTAATGCATCGCATACCCATAGTTTATTATTATTTATCAGATATCCTTATTTTGTTACTGATTTAGCTGCATTTTAAAAGTACTAACAACCGGCTTAGGTTTTTGATTGTAGAAGAGTTTAAATTTGGACGAAATTTCATAACTGCTGATGTTTAGTATATCCTTGTGCTCATTTCATCTACTTTCCGAAACGGCGGTAGCTTAAAAAAATGTAAACTGACGATTCAAATGAGTTCCTAAAGCCTAATTGAATAAAAATATATCGATTTTGATTTTGACTTTGAAGAAAATACGTAATATATGTCACGTTTTTCAGAATGTCTCACGTAAAGGAGAAGTATGTGGTCGAAGACAAATTGGTCGTAATGGTAATGCGATTATCACGAGTTTGTGGTCTCGCTCCAGTGCGCATCACGAAAACTAACAACAACACTATTATGAATATCTCAATCTTGTGGCAGATATTTGCGATATTTCTCATCATCACTTGGCGTTAGTAAATTGATTTTGTAAAATAGTTATTGTTAGTCATTTAAAAGTTTTTTAGACGAATTTGTGGACTGGTCTGTGATCCTTACTACAACTAACATTCAAACAATCTCTTATTTGTTATGTAACCAGTTTTATTAATTAATAAAACCATTTAGAAATAAATATTAACATGTTATGGATTTAAATCTGCTATAATACATTTTTTTTCAGTTGTCGGACACATTTATTTTTTGATCTGCCTACTACATAGCAGTTTTTATACTGGCATAATACCTGAAAAAACTACTATTGCCATCCACGTAGCAATCTGCAATTTAATGTTCTTTCTGCTTGGCTTCTGTGCGCTCTGTGGTGTGAAGAGAACAAGATGCTTTCTGTACTGTGTTGATGAAACACAAAAGGTAAAGTCGTCTACGATTTCAACGATCACATATTTGTTAACATACCCATACAGTGTGTGACTCGTATTTAAGCAACGTAATGCCCCGGTCTCACTTTACACCAGTGCAATTAGGTTTTGAAAAAAAAATATAGTAGAATGAAACAAATTCAAGATGGTAGAGAATACGACAAATATAAAAGGAAAAATTAATTGAGGGCGATTTGAGTTCGGGAAGAAGTAAAAAACAGTTTATCTGAGCGGAAAAAAGCGGCACGGCCGTACCATCCTTTTCTCGAAGCAATTCACGCCATTTTCGACCCCCTGTAACTTCGTTATGGATAAAACTAGAAGACTGGATTTTCAGTAACCAGGCAGTCATTGTACAGACAAGGTATATTTCAAATTTCATTCAATTTGAACCAGTAGTTTAAGAATTATAACGGGTCAAATTTCTTAATTTTTACCCGACTACGGCAAAGCAGACAGAGGGTTATGATTTTGACAGGCTATGTATGTATGTATATTCATCTGTTCCCTCGTAACTTCTAAACTACTTATCAGAATGTGGAGACGGGATTAGGCAATAAGAAAAGTCAACCGAACTCGTCGAGTAATTCTTTATTACTGGCAACTAAATTAAATCACATTACACTTATACTATACTTATGCTTACAAGGAATTTCTTACATCACTACATGCCCCCTTTAAAAGAAAAAAAAAAGAAAATACATATACATTGTCTTTTTTTTTTAATTATAATAACATTTTGTTCTATTTTTATGTATTACATTGTTATTGCCTTTATCGTCTATAATTATTACATTTGATCCTTCCTCCCTTACAACTTTATATGGACCTAAATACAGTGGTTCAAATTTGGTTTTACAGTTTTCGTTTTTTACTAGGATTAAATCACCTTCTTGATATGATATAGCATTGGTATACGTATCATATTGATGTTTTCTAACTTGCTTACATTTCAACAAGTTTTGTTTAGCGTCTAGTTGAGACCGTTGAAGTCTATATTTTAATTCAAATTGATAATCTTCGAAGTTATATATTGGATCTATTTTATTTGTTAAATTGGATGGAATATTGCAAGGTTTACCAAATACAAGCTCGTATGGTGTGTATTTTGTTTGCGTATGTACTGTAGTATTGTATGCGAAGCACCAGTAAGGTAACCAAGTACTCCACGATTGTGGGCTATTGTTTGTTTGAATTCTTAAATAAGCGCTTAAGTGTTTATGACAGTTTTCTAAAGAACCAATAGTTTGATGATGATATGATGTAGAGTGTAGTTTTTCAATATTTAAAAGTTGACATACCTGTTGCATTGTAGAAGAAAGAAATTCAGTCCCTCTGTCTGTCAAAATTTGACGAGGAATACCATAGCGCAAAATAAAGTTGTTTACAAAAGAAGTTGCTACTGAAACAGTATCCTTAGATTTTAAAGGATATGCTTCAATATATTTAGTTAAATTGCACTGCAAAGTTAAAATATACCTATACCCATAATCATCTATATCTAAGGGGCCTACTAAATCTAAAAATAACATATCAAATGCCGAGTCACATGTAGTCGTTATGACCATAGGTTCCTTAGTATATTTATTATATTTTTGCCTTTGGCACTTATCACATTTTTGTATAAATTCTTTAATATCTTTTTCCAAGCCTGGCCAGTAGTACAGTCGACGTATATTATTAAACATGCGCCTAATGCCAGCATGTGCACTTGTTGGCAAGAGGTGATAGTCATTAAGTATATGTTTCTTTTCGTCATCATTTTCTACTCTTTTTATTCCTCTTAGTACACATAGGCGTGGTCCGGACCATGAACTAAGACTTTTTATTTCATCAGCTATATCTTTTATAAACGATATATTTTCATTCGTTTTTATTATGCATAATTCTTTAACGCCTATTTTTTCACAAAAACTTCTCAACTTTTCAACAAATACGACTCGCGTGAATTGCATTTCAAAGTCGAGATTAATAAACAAAGTGTTTATTTTAGGAACATACGCAAAACATTCAGATTCCGCTGATATCTCATTTTTAATTCTATAGGAATTTAACATTTTTCCTTCAATTAGAGATAGTTCAATAGAATCATCTTGTTTTCTAAGTATCTCCACAACTCTTGGGTGATCAGTCCAATCGTCATTGGGAATATTAGAGACAAGTGATTCTTCGTTACTTTTATTCATCTCCTTCAATCTCCTTGTTTGTGCCCTAGTCAACACTGCCATAATACTCTCATTCATACTTTTCAATTCATCAGATGTTATACATACTCTAGACAATGCATCTGCAGCTACATTGTCTACCCCTTTCACATATTCTATCTTAAAATCATACTCTTCTAGTATTAATCTAAATTTTAACAACCTACTAGAAGGATCTTTCATACTGAATAAGTAAACTAGGGGCTTATGGTCTGTTATTATTTTAAACTTTCGACCATACAGGTACGGTCTAAAATATTTTATAGCCCATACTACAGCTACTAATTCTTTTTGTATAGTAGGGTAATTCCTTTCTGCTTTGTTAAGAGGTCTGCTTGCGTAAGCGACAGGTCGCATATCGCTGTTGCATAATATTGCACCAACCGCTATACCTGATGCGTCTGTTTGTATGACAAATTCGTTACGCGGCGAAAAATCTGGATATTGCAAAATTGGCGGCGAAATTAAAGCTGTTTTTAATTTTTGAAAAGAATTTTCACATGCTTCAGACCATATAAACGGTTCAGTTTTTCTACATAAATTATTTAAACTGTAAGTTAATTTTGCAAAAGATGGAATAAATTTTCTATAATAATTACAAAATGCAACAAATCTCTTTACTTCATCTGGATTCTTTGGGGTGGGGTATTCTTGGAGTATTTTAACTTTTAAAGGATCAGGTAAAATACCTTCTGAAGAAACAATATGACCTAGGTAAAGAATTTCTCGTTTTAAAAATTGACATTTTGAGGGATTTAATTTTAAATTAACTTTTCGTAAACGTTCAAAAACATCGATTAAATTACAATTGTGTGTTGCTAAGTTACGACCAAAAACAACTAAGTCATCCAAGTAAACAAAGCATTTATCGTATGTTAATCCGGACATTGCAACTGTCATGGCGCGGGAAAAGGCACTAGGACTAATTTTTAATCCCATAGGCAGGCGTTTCATTTGGTACTGCCCAGTATTAGTTGTAAAAGCTGTTAACTTTTTACTATCGCTGCTAATTGGTATTTGATAAAATCCTTGGTTTAAGTCAAGGTGAGAAAATAAAACGGAACCAGATAGTGAATCTAATATATCAGTTATGTTAGGAAGCGGAAATTTATCATCCTGTATAGTTTCATTAAGTTTTCGATAGTCAACAACTAATCGCCACTTTTTTTCACCACTCTGGTCTGATTTTTTGGGTACTAAAAGAATAGGACTAGACCATTCACTTTTGGTTTCCTCGATAATATCGTCGTCTAACATTTTTTTTATTTGTTTCGATACTTCCGGCTTCAAAGAATGTGGTATTCTATAGGGCTTTACATATATTGGACTTGAATTTGGTTTTAAAGTAATATTAGATTCATAAATGTCAGTTTTTGTTAGTTTGTCATCGGGTAAATGAAAAATATCTGAATATTTTTTACAAATATTTTCAATAGAGCTTTTCTCTTCCAAGTTCAAATGGTTTAAGTCTAATAAGTTTAATAAAATTTTCGCTCTATCGGAACTAGAGTTGGTTTTAGAAAAATTGTAAATATTGTATTCCGATAACAAATTAATTGTTGGATTAAATTTTGGCAACTGAATTGTTTTTTCGCTAATGTTAAGAATTTTAATAGGTATCATTCCGTTTTTAGGTTTTACTATCGCGGAAGCTAAAAATAGATCCTCTGTTATTTCTCTCGCGCTTACCACGCAATCATCTTTCATACTAGAATTAATTCCAATATAGTGGATACTTTCACATCGCGGTGGAATAGTCAAAACTTCAGGACACTCTAAATTACATGTGTCTAATAATGGATATGTAAACTCTATTCCATTATGGATTAATGTCAAAGTACAAGTTTTAATATTTATGTTAGCACCGTAACGAGTAAGGAAATCTAAACCTAAAATTCCATTAGCCTTACATGGAAGCGAATCAAATACGTAAAAAGTATGATGAAACTGTATTCCGTTCCGAGAAAAAATTGTCAAGTCGACGGAACCTTTAGCTCGAACCTGACCACCTACACCGTTGATTACAATACGATTTCCATTTATTGGTGTATTGCGACACAGTATGTTCTGACTAATTGCCGAAATCGATGCGCCAGTGTCGATTAAAAATAAACATCTCTTATTCTCATAATTAAACTCTACATATTTTATATTACTATCTAATGATAGGATTAAACCTTTAGGATCGAAAAAACTGCTTATTTTCTACTTTGGCAAAAACATTTTGATCGCGACAACTAGAAGTATTTTGCGCTTGATTTTCCTCTGTAGGAGAAAAAGTATTTATATACTTACCTCTTCTGCCACGAAAATAAGCTGAACGTCCTCGATAATTGTTATTTCCACGGTGAAAACCACGCGATACGGAAAATCGATTTTGATGAAAATTATTATTATTGATGGAGTTGCGATTGAGTTGCCCACGATTTGAATGTCTTCCATATTGGTGTTTGTTATGAGGTCTATTATTATTGTACTTACCACGAGCTCCCAATAATACTGTTTCGTTGGATGTGGTGGGCTGCGATAATTCTTCGTCCTCAGCAGCACGCACGGCATCTCTGAGGTTGCTGTAATTACGCGCTGCTATTATAGTGCTGGTGCGACGATTCCGTAGACCATCTGCAAACTTTTTAATTGCCAAACTTTCGTTTATAGGGCGGAGTATTTCGTGTGAATGTGAATCTTGCGACTGAGATATTGTTAAATCCACAAAAAGATTTTCAATGATATTACCATAGTCTTGAATTGACATATTATTTTGTTTTATATTGTTTAATTGAGAAATTAAGGATACATACGATTTTTTACAAATTAAATATGTCTTAATGTCACAAACCAGACTACTTATAGAGTCGTAATCAGATTTTAATTTTAACTTTGCAGTCTTATTAAGACGAGTTTTTAGCACGAATGAAATTAAACTCTTTTTTGAATTCGGTTCCAACATAGAATCATACATTTCAATGCTATCAATCAACTTCGAAGTTGTTTCGTCAGAACCATCCATTGAAGGGATCAAATTACATGCAGTTTTTAAATTAAAAGTCTCCATAGTTATTAAACTTATCGAACTACTTACGCTAGAAGTACATAACTTATTTATTTCTTCGTACAAATAACTTATTTTATTACTTATCACATCTATAACTTCTAAATCGGAGCTTTTATACTTCTTACTTTCTATAATTTTTAATATCGTATTAAATCTAACATATAGGGCATTTATTTCTTCTTGTTTTCTAGCAGCTACTTTATATCGCTCCTTTCCTTTTTTAATTAAATACGTGCGTATCTTTACTAATTCGTCATAAACTTCATTTAGCTCTTCCATAACAAAGAAAACTAAATAATAACATATTTCTAGCTAACATAATGTAAAAAGAAATTAAAATAATAACATATTAATTTTATATTCATATTACCATAATATAATATACTTATTTAACTATCACAATACTATGATTTAAGATTGGTTTGTATTTAACAGAAAATACGATCTAGGAAATGTTCATACATAACATTACTCGCCAACAATTTTTCACCATTTAAGTGAAATTGATACGACACTGAACGCGAACTGAATAATTAAATCCACTTTTATTACTTTTATTTACCACTTTTATCACTTTACACACGTTAAGACACGTAACACGTTTTCTTTACACATCTTCTGTTGATTCTTGGCGGCGTTTCCATGATCTTCTAAAGCTGAAGTTCATAATTTCTTTTCTGATGGCATCTCTTTGGGAAGTTCTACATTTCTTGTATAGTATATAACAACATCCCGATATTAAAATGATTACTAGGATCGCCAGTAATGTAATCATTGCAGTCAAATGAATTTTAATTTGATGCGCGTCCGCTGAGTTGTTGCCTCCTGCAGCATTTTGGGCAATCACCACTTCGTCTTTCGAAGAAGACGATCCCATCGTTATCTTCTTTTTTTATTATTTATTTATTTTTAAAATCTTCGTCCATAGCATATTAATATTATTATAAAAAGTAATAATAAACCAATAACGATAAAAATATTAAAAACTTCTGTTAAAACATAGTCAATTTTTAAAAGTTTTTCATCACCACTTTCACACATAATATTAAAGTTCTTATTTGCGCGACCGAAACGCGCATGGCAGGGTCGCCATGTGGAGACGGGATTAGGCAATAAGAAAAGTCAACCGAACTCGTCGAGTAATTCTTTATTACTGACAACTAAATTAAATCACATTACACTTATACTATACTTATGCTTACAAGGAATTTCTTACATCACTACATGATAGTATAGTCATAGGTACACTTGGAATTACATAAGCTACTTTAATATCTTGAATATTCAAAGTTCCTGTAGAAATTTCACACAGTTACTACTAGCGAAAACGGAGTCGCGAAGAACTAGTTGTAGGTAAATACTTTTAAAATAATGAAATAAATATAAATCTGGTCATCGATATAAATTATAAATTAATCAGCCATTGATAGTTATTATTTTGAAAATCTAAATACGAACCGCAAAAAAATTACTACCAAAGATCGCCAAACTCTAGTTGCAATTGCACTTTGTTCGGTCTAGATCGTCTCTTGAAATGCGGCGTTGTATGTTTCCTATGCAACAGTGTAGCATCTGGTGCATTCTGGTTACCAGGGAATCATAACCGGGTAGAAGTTTGGACGAGCGAATGCATATTCCATCCTTTATTAGCGCAACTGTTAACAGCCTGCACGTCTTCCTACTCACTACGGTGCATCTGCGATTGCGCGCTGAAGTTTAATTTGTCACTGTCTATCGTATGCAGTTTCAGTATCATGAATTTCAGTCTTTCACACCTTACTATACCAGTTACACGTGTCGTGTTATATTTTTAATGAAATTCTAGAAATGTTACGTTTTGAGCCTTGGTTCAACAATTCACGGTTTCATTCGCATAAAAAGTAGAAATAAAGATCGTTCAACAATTATTAATTAGCGTTTTTAGAGTGTAATCCGTCTTCTTCACGGCCAACTTAAAATATTTCAAAGATATTGTAATTGATAGGTACTTAATCAATCCATTAATCTATTAAGTGTCTAACGTAACAGTGACGAATTCCAAAATTTAATTAAGTATTTAGATGATTATTTTTTATTCTTTAAACATG
>DVRM01000391.1:0-10354 GCA_018232405.1 Junonia genoveva | reverse complement strand
CATTTCTTCTTTCAGTCTATTAGGAATTAATTTGAATAATGCAGGTAGGTTTATGGTAGTTTTGTTTGGAAAGTTTTCCGGAGATTTTTAAAATTGAAGTATCCTTAATTAATGTTTTGCCATCCATTTTTGCTATTGGCGACGAAAAACGCTAAATTAAAAGAGTTTTTGATATTGTATCCTTTCCTAAAAATGATCTCTAAAAATATGACGAATGATTTCTGATTTTTAACGTAAAGTAAAGGTCTCCTTTATTTTGATATTGGCAACTGTTTATGCAGTAATCACGCTCTATGAAATTTCACACTCCTCCTTACGGCTAATTTTCGTGAAAGGTATACGAAGTTTTTGCATCACGTATTAATATATATATAGCATTACCGATACCGATAGCGATACCATTCAGTAAATCAGTCCCTATTGTAACGTAATGATCACAATCGGATTTCTGATTGTTACCTTATATTGTTATTGTTACTGAGGGCTTACCTTAATACAACCTCAATTTTAACAAATGAAAAATACAATGTCAATGTGATTTTCCCCTCATTGAGAGCAATCAAACGTAGTAAAAGCTGATTGTATTGTGAAAATTCCCTAGTAAAGGTAATGGTTCTTGTAACACTTGAAAATCTTTACAAATTCAATCCGTATTGTGACTTCTTGAAGTTGGAAAACACGTCTTTATTTCAAATAGCATAAGGTGTAATTTAGGTGAATATTTTTGTTTTCGCTGAGCTCTCTAAAGCCTCAGAGTATGTTTGTTGCAAATAAATCAAACAAAGTGTATACAAAGAGACTTTCTTTTTCCTCCACAACTCCGTTGCCAAGAACTTAATACTTCTTTCTAAGCGGATGGACCTAGTTGGTTTCTTAAGATATATGACTGACTCAATGTTCTCCCTGAGACGGCCGTGCCAGTGAGAGAGCGAAACAATCAGTTAAAATTCAATTGGTCGTGAAATTGTCGTTCGCAAAAAGTCTCTACAGACAACTATAAATAATTATTTTTAATTTTCAATATTGTCATAATTTTCACTTATATGTGCATTTCGATGGCTGTAAGCTGTAAAAATAAATACGACGATGAATTTATTTAGCTTCTTGCCAGCTTTGCTGTGTATTTGCGAGTGGAAAGGAACTTAAATGGATCGGGCGTTCCCTTTGACATCTAGCACGTGGTGATTGTAAACACAGGGAAATATAAACTAAGAGGCGAGTGTAGAATAACTAACAGCTAATCGAAATAGTCTTTGAGCACTTGAACTGTGCTTCTAGCTGGAAATATCGTACACACAGATCTATTTGCCACATATACACATACATGCCACATACATATTTGATGATGTATGTGGCAAATTATTTTCAAATGGATTGTTAATGTTCTTTTTAATGCTTTGTTATATGTCAAGATTTTACTTATAATTTCACTTTACTTTTACCCGGTTACTTATAATTTAAAAGATTTTTGCTATTGTTTTTGCCAATACAAGTGGCCAATTGTCAGTCAAGTTATTTGCTAATACATTATTTGCAGTAAAATAGTATAGAATTATAGATTTTATTATAGAATTGAAATAAACACTTGGATACAGTAAAATGACTTTATAAGTTTATAGTAAGTTATAGTAGGTACAAGTAGAAAATGGAATGTGTTTATTACGGGGTTTATTACAGTTGTTATTTATTGCGTAGTCTGTACTATTTGTTCGATAGTCATTCGGCTTAATAAATGGCGGATATCAGACTTTCTTGCGGAATCCTCGACTTGAGGCGTATAGTAATATTTCACATATTCAATGTATTTTCATTCGAAAATCTGAAATTTATGGTTTGGCATAATGTTCAAATAAGTATATCTTTGACTTTATAGTGTTTTTGTTGATATAAAGAATATCTTAAGCTGATACGAACCTAACCGAAAATAAAAATCAATCTATTGAAAAATTCAATGAAGGAACTATCTAGGAACTAGGAGTAGGTACATATTGATATACATAATACGGCATGTATGTATTAAATGTTTTAGCTAACAATAATGTCTTTGAATAAAAAGAGGATTTACGATTACAAAATGAACATTAAATGAAATTTAAAAATCATACTGTTTTGAACAATATATCTTCAAGCAATCTAAGTCATAACTAACAACTAGATAACTTGCCACTTCTAAAATTTATGGAATTAATTAATTTTAGAGCTTATGCAGTAAACTATATTAACAGTAAAATAAGAAAAATACCCTCTAGCTAATAAGAAATTCTTGAAATTTCTCGGATGTCGACTTCGCCGTAAATATACGCTTGTACGTGAAAGGTCGAACCAACTGAAAAGGCTTAAACTGAAAACAGAACACTTTCGGAATAAAATGGAAATGTGCTATTCTAAAAGTAACTTAATGGGTACGAGTTTTTATTTGTATACTGTTCTATTTTAGGAATTTCATACCACTGGTAACCTTTTTAGTTATTGTATTAATTTTCTTATTTGTGATTCTATTCTGATATCTCAACAAACGATGCTGACCGGTCTGGTGTTGTGGTACTGAATGTGTTATTAATACCGGCGGTCGCGGGTTTGATTCCTGCTCGGGGCAGATGTTTGTATTTGTATAAAAATTTGTTCCTAAGTCTGGGTGTTTTCCTAGTGGGTCTTGCCACCGTGTCTTGGTGAGCTTGTAAAGCTGTCGATCCCGGTTATTATCGCACCTGATATCGATCGTACTCATACTAAGGAAATTTGAGCACCATCAATATCAGGTCAGGTCTAAATGGGTACTGGCTTGCCCTCTGGGTTGCGGAGGTCAGGTGACAATTGTTCAGAATACTATCAAGTACCTGTAAAATTTTTTAACCTTCCTAGTAAAATGAAAGGCTAGAAAATGAACGAGATATAATATAATGTTTTTTTTGTTTGACAGGATAAAAAAATATCTGTGGCGTATAAATAAAATATATGTATGTTTACTTACGTCACGTCTCGTGGGTAGAAGGTTTCTAATAAAGGCATGACGTCACTGGTGATGCTGTAGCTCTTGTCACGACACTCTATGTAGCAAACTGGCGTGCAGTCTGTCTTCCAATCTATTGATTCAGCTATTGAAAAACAAGTAGGAAAATATTTTTAAATTTCTTTACTATATTATTACATTAAAATCATTATATGTATATGTAAAATTATTTCATTAGTTAAATAATCAATGAATAAAATTAATTTGCCAGTGGCATAAATTGTCATATTCATTGTCATATAAAAGTTTGTTAATTGCATTAGGTAGGTACATAAAATCTGTATGTGTATTCAACTGAAAATTATAATATAAAAACCGTTAGATTAAAATCTATATTTAGTGCAAATATCCACTGAAAACGGTTTTAATATTATTCTCTAAAGATATAAAAGATATAAAAAGGATATTTCGTTTGTATACTAAACGTTTGAATTCATCTCTCGGCGGTGAAGGAAAACGTCATGAGGAAACCTGCATGTACTGGACGAAATTCTGAAACATGTATCCGTCAACCCACAGTGGAGTAGCATAGTGGATTAAGCTCCATAACCTTCTCCTTAATCAGAGAAGTGGCCTTTGCTTAGCAATGGAACATTTACAGACTGTTAATTTACTAAATAAACACAAACGACGAGCAGGCAACTGATAATAACTCTAGCTAATTATGATATTTAACACTAAAGTCTATTACTCGTATCTCAATTTACGTGTACCTACAAAATCATTTCAGTATTACATTTTCTCACAAACACTTAGCGATCTTACCTTGCAAAATGTTTAGACACTTTAAGTCTTCGAAATCGCAAACACGTGACGCTTTATCTGCAAGAGGGAATTTCAAATTACTTACATGACAATGTAAAAGGGAGTTTTGTGTTTTTCGCTTAATGCTGTATAACTTGAAAAGCTAGAACTTTGAGATAATCCAATAGATATTTTATATGTCATCTAATAACGGAAGCGGCAGCGGATGTGCATACAAAAGCGATCCCCGCAGCCTCTCGGTTTCCGTGCTGATGGCGGCCATCGCGGGGGATTTTAGTGAGTACAATCTCTCATAACCTGACCTCCCACACAGGAGTTGGGTGTTTATTAAGATTTGCCATTGAATAAGATTAGAATAAATTTTAAGAAATTTCGATCCCCGACGGAAATCCAGTAGTGAGCGTAAGTTTATTGACCCTAACGTACTTAGTTGTTCAGTACTCGACGGACGGACAGCTTTCAAATTTTTATCCATGAGTGTCACAACGACTGTACCACTCTCAATAACGATCTGTGAAAAACTGAACGACAAACTCTTTCGTGACGCCTGTGCTAATATACAGATGGACTCTCCGCGTTGCACTGAATACCGCCTCAGCGTTTCATGATCTCCTAGTGGCAAGAATAGCACCGCTACGTTTACGACAAACTAAAAACTAGCATATTGGGAGAAATTCTCTCGGGACTTAGTCATGTATGTTTGTTATGGAGCAATGAGAAATTAATATCAAAATTTTGAATTGATTTTATTCTTGAATTATATTTAATATTCCGACCTTTCGAATACTTTACGACGGTTTTAGAACACGGTAACTGCAAAGTACAAGCTGGTGAATTTTGTCCTTAATGCGTTTGACATTTTTTGGAGAATTTTATAAACAAATGTAAATAAAACTTCACGCATTTCACACCATGCCAGTATACAAAATTATTATACAAATATATTGACGAAAATTCACAAAATATCTGTTTTTTTGTTTAGAACCACACAAATTATAATTCCTATAGAATAGCACCCATATAAATTTACAGGTTAGGCTTAAAGATATCAAGTAGAAGTGTTTAAATTTATAATTTAGTGCGTCGTAAGCTAACCAACATGAGCTGCATTATATTTCGATAATATATTCAAAGTACGTAGCTGCTTATTATTAAGTACGAGGCTCTCATCTTTAATTAGGGGTTTAGTGTTCTAACTAAGTGCCTTTATTGTTAAACGCCAAAACATTTTATGAAAGTATAAATTATACTTTCATATAAAAGTTTCATCCTGAATCTTATATCAAGTTCCATAATATTGAAAAATCCCAAAATATTGTAATGCTTCTACTGACGTCACACTAACTTTCTTTTTGCTATCAGGATTATTTAGAGTACGTTACTCAGCCCCATAAAAATAGTATTATTTGAAACCCATAGTATGACGGTTAGCATTCCTAAGAAATCAAAGCAAATGCTTTAATTTTCTAATCAAATCTTATCAAATAATTAACTAAAATCAATTGTTTACAATGCCGGAATTCATTGTGTAATAAATCTTACACGAAGTATTTCAACTACATCCGACACCAGGAATACTAAAATACACAACATCAGAGATTTTCGCTCGAGGAACTTCTACAATCAGACGGAATTTTCAGTTTTAATTAAAGTTTGTGTTGATTTGTTTTAGTATTGGGGAATAAATTTTAAAATATGTTTATATTTGCAAGTTCGGAAGGGAACAACGCAACGAGATTACATGAATCGAATTTATTTTTAACTTTGGTAATATTAGAAATATCCTTTTACATTATACTGTTGAAAGAATAACTATGTAGTGTTTTTTGGTAATTATCTTAAATTTAAATCTCAATAATAATACTTACTTGGAAGACGATAAAAAAATAATTTTAATGCTTTAAGACATGCTAACATTTTTCATAGATATTTCTTACCGGAACGAAAAAAGAAATACTTTTCGATTTCTCTAATTTCCTTTTTACACTTTTTACCAGTTTCCATTTCAAGTAGGATTGTATTAGAAGAATCGTAACTTACCTTTAGGATATTTGTACGGAACACATCCACACTTCTCCACATAGTTCTTCATCTTGCACTCAGTTATGCATGTTTCGGTGCTAAATCTATTTGTGTTTTGGAGGAAAAATTCTCCATGAAAGATACATTTCCTCTTTTCTAAAGGTATTAAGCGTATATCGTCATCACTTTGAAATATCTTCGGCTCAACTTTTATATCAAGTGACTGTCCTATCACTACATATTTATATAACACTGTTACTTCTGGATAGTCGTGTGGATCATTAAGAAGAATCTGGAAAATAAGTTTATTTATGGCTACACCCTATAACTTTTAGAAGTTAAGACGTGTTAGCGTTAGCGCATTTTGAATGTACTTTGTATGCATATATTTACACACATGATGTAAATTTTTTTACTAAATTAAGTGAAATTTATATGTAGTGATTGTTTCGTAACCATATTTATTATTATACTTCTGGATGGTCGGCTGAAACGCGCGAGAAAATCCGGAAGATAAGTATTTTTTGACACTTAACTTTCAAACACATTTTAACTAGTTTGATAATTTAGTATTTTGTAATATATATAAAGGTTTTTTTTTTGTGTATATATAATATATATAGTAGTGATGATTAGAGCACTAGTAACGATAGTGGTTTAATCATGACATATAAGTAGGTTTTTAGTTTTTCTGTGCCTTTAGCGGGATGATAAATGGCTTTAACTGTCTGGAGACAGACAACTATACATTAATCTCTCTGGGAACTAAAAGTCGAGAGTATTTTTTGTAATATATTTGTTATAAATGAAAATTAAGTTATTATAAACTGCAGCCTACAGATTGTCTGTCAGTTGTGTAACCTTTCACTTGATTTCTTTTTCATTTCTTACATATTAAATATTTCATTTATATTGAAAAGGACTATATTTATTAAAAAGGCTTTTCATCTTTTCAAAGGTCTTACTAAAAAAAAATAAGAAAAAACTCCTTGGTGTCACCTTAGCGCCATTGAAAGGTGTCGTCGACCATTCAGGATAATCCTTCGGCTCGACATTGAAGACTACGCTCAAACCAGATCCTCTGTAATAAAATTAATTTGAAAAAGTATGATTGATGAGTTATTTTGATAGGTGGAGAAATTACTTATATTTTGAAGACAAGGAATGCTAAAAAAAGACGCTTAATGGCCTGCGCATATGAGGGTTTGTGGAAGATAGGATTTTTTCTATCAAAACAGATTACGAATGTGACTTTTGTGCGTCGTAAAATGAAGCAATTTCGCACATTAAATGATTTAATATAATATATAATTGTTATTTACGACACATTTCTAAATTGACACAAATAAGTGTTTTATGCACGTTTGAACTGAAAAACGTTTTTATTTCGTGACACACAAAAGTCACAGCTTTTCGATGTAAACAAGGCCTGTCTTTTTTCGTCCTTTATGTCATAATAGATTCTAAGAGTGTGACAAAGGTTGATGGGTAAGGATAGAATAATGCCGCCCTTCCTCGCCTTCAGGTGACTTGTCAGTTCATTTGTTTCTTTCATAAAAATTGGATAAAAAGGGAAAATTATAACTAAGAAACATTCGCATTTATATGTAATAATTAGGTTAGGTGCATGCTTTGATTTCATAAGAATACGATTCGTATGAGCTCAAACTGCTGGCCGTCAAAAAATATTTTTAGGCTTACAGTACCGAAAACATTCTATAGGAGACGGTGTTAAGCTAAAAGTATAGAAAGGCTAGAAGATATAAAAAGTATAGAAAGGAAAAACCGTGCTAACCTAAAAGTATGGAAAGACTTTTTCCGACATCATTCGAAGTATTAATTTTGCCGTTAAACATAAGGCAATTTTATCCTAGGAAACGAAAGCATAAGTAATTTTATGTTAGTGGTAACTTTCGAGCTGCTAGTTCGAAGAGAATGCGTACCTGCCGGATTCAGAAGTTACAACTATACCGCTTGACTTCTCAATGCCACTCGGGTCCACGTAATATTCGACGTCATCATCCGAGGACATTTCACTAGACAAAAATTAAATTATTGGCATCTCTTTTCATAAGTATTTCCAAACTTTAAAAAACTGAAAGATCATAAGGCAAAAGTAATGGTAAAATATCAATTTTATAATTTTAACACAAATATCAACCATCATCTTTCCAACATAATTTTTGCTTCAGGTATTAATGTGCATATATACATTTCCTAGATATTTATTAATTTTCCAAATAACTTCTGAACCGATTCTGAAAATGTCTATCTGGGAACTCGCAGACATCATACCAGACCATTAATTAAGAAAAGAATATTGAAATTTCTTTTACTTCCTTTTGCTTATAGTTGGTTAAAAACGTAAAATAACTCACTCTATACTGCCATCGTTCAGAGCAGCGTAGTTGAAAGCACAGCAGTGACCTTCGTAAGTTTTTATCAGATTAAACATTTCATTGCAACTCTTCTGCTTGCTATTGAACGAGCAGTGCAATAAGAGATCCTCGCATTTTTGGTGAACCTTGAATTTTATTATAAAATTTAATGTCAACATAAAATTTAAATGGACCAATAAAAGTCTTAGATTGGATTGAAGTTGTCAAATGTATTCAATTCATTCATAATGGAGATCAATGTGACGATGTCTGGGTCATCTAAATTTCAATTATGCGTCATTCAGCTTATGTTTTGTTTTAAGATACAAAAGGATTCACTTTTGGTTAAATCCTCGCATCACAAAGACAAATAAATACCCATTTCTAGAAACAAATATTTCAACATGCCCCGAGCGGGGATCAAACTCGCCGGAGTCAAAGGTACATGGAATACGACTACATCAGAATGGTCGACTATGTTTATGTGTGTGTATTTAATGCTGTTATGTGCATTTAATACTAATATGTGAATAATAGCATTAAATGCACACACACGTATGCGTATATCGAGTGAATACATGCAGATTAGAGTATTCATGCTAAATGTGAACGTAGGTATGTCAATCATGTTGTACCTAACAGAGTGGTATATTAAACTGTAACTTTTGGGTTTCACTACGTAAATTTGAAATTTAAAAAATAAATTTATCAACCATCACTAGTTTCGTAATGTTAACCCGATATATTACGATACAAAAGAAATTATTACATATTCTACTGATTATTGTAAATAATACCTCTTCCATTATAGTTTCAGTGTTGAAATAGTGACGATCGAGAATTTTCATAATGTTCGTAAAATTGTCGAACTTATCATCAATTCTTCCATAATGTATCAATTTCGGTAAGTGGCGATAGAATTCAACTATATCTTCTTGAGTTACGTTGTTGTTTGTTCTGAAAATATGAATATACTAATAATATAATATAAGTAATAAACTTCTTTCACTTTCATTATCTCTTAAATAACACATTAATGCTATCTGTGCTGTCTGTATTATTTAAGAATAATAAAATATATTATTTAAAAAAATTGCCGAACTATATAATAAATATAAAGTAACTATAACCGCGAAGTATTTTTTATTCTATTTAACGTAAATGTTTCTTTCATCGTGCACTCTGCCTGTTTGTTTTTCTTTAGAACAACTTAAACTAACTTTAAACCTTCATCTTGAAATCAAAATCATATCATAATTTCTCACTCCGATGTCACTGACAAATAGATCTTTTATAATTATTCAACCGATATCTAAGTCCATTGTCCTTAATCGGATTGAATGTAAATGTCCTGATATAATTTATCAACGCTTAGTGCAGATAACCAGCTTTCCTAAATCTGTATTGAATAATCTGCGCGCTTCCATCTCGCTATCTTATTAACTAGTTTATGATGAATCCCTTTGACAAGTGGAATTATATGGAAACGAGTTTGTCTGATGAATGCTATACTCATGATGATGGTACACACCCGGATGTTTTTTCAGACTTCACGAGTTAAAAGTATTTTCAGTTCATTTTTACGCATGGAATTACTAGGATAGAAACATGTACATCCTAAACGATGTATTGAGAAAAATGTGATGCATAAAAGTCGTAATCGTAAATAATGAATATTAATACTCTAATAGAAAATCTCTCTCTCATGTGAGACAACATGATATTTGTACTTACACGATATTTTCCCTAGCCACCTCATTAACGATTGGCTCATTACGCGATACGTCATCAAAGCTATTCGTGATTGGTTATATGTAATACGTTGACAAATGACGTTCACACGACGCAGGGATGTAGCTAAATTAATATTTCATACGTGCGTTCATAGCGATTTAACGTAAAATTGTTTTGATTATGTTTCACTTTATTCAACTGTAGTATTTTATACTCAAAAATTATTATTTACTTATTTAGCTGATATTTACCTATCGTAAAAGTTTTTTTCGTATGACATACTTACTTTGCAGGTCTTTAAGATTTTCATCTTAGATTTTTTTTTTACATTTAATATAGTATGAAATAAAATGTTATTCACTCACAATTATCTGAGTTATACCAGCCGTTCGTTTGTACGATACGGTGTTGAAGTTGCAGATGCTGACAGCCGGAAACGGAACCT
>DVRM01000390.1:0-10369 GCA_018232405.1 Junonia genoveva | reverse complement strand
ACAGATACACAGACACACAGACAAACATAGCGGTCAAACTTATAACACCCCTCTTTTTTGGTCGGGGGTTAAAAATATAAATATCTAGTAGGTACTTCTTTACGTATATAAGTAATTTGCTTATATCTCCGTTGACAGTAGCGTTTGCTCATCTTATATTATGTATTTTGTTTTTTTGTTTTACACAAAGTCACTTTGGTTATAAAATAATTTTATACCAGAGTTATAGAATTTTGCACGTATATAAAAAAAAATTATATACGTGCAAAAAACTTAACATTTTTTGCTCTAATATGAACAATTATATTAAAAACTGTAATTCCTTTTATATTGATGGAATATTTAGTATTCTTTTAATATAAAAAATATTTTTACTTTTAATATAAAAAATGTCCAATTTACGCTATATTGTGGACATTTCATACAGCTAAATAATCATATAAGGGCATATTTATTGCTGGCTGCGTAATTTCCCATACGTACTTCTACTGATTGAATTCAATACGAGCTGAAATTTCCCAAAGGAAAAACTTGTCAAATACATTTAACTGTAAACAGAGTTTAATACATAGGTAGACCATTCTTTCTGATTTCAAAGAGAACTTTATAAAATTCTAATCTAAACATTTCGTGCTTTTTAAATTGACTTGTTGTCGTCTGCTTTACAAACAAAGGCTAGAACACTTTTTTATTTTTTTTTACGAAGTAAAGTATTGTAATTGTGAAAACATGGGTTTCCGTGTGTCAATAAAAACGTTGATTCTAACCAACCCTATTCTCTATATTTAATTACTTTCGATATATACCTACTACGAGGTATAAACACCTAAGTTTGTTTGTATGTATGTATGTATGTAAAACGTAGTGTACGACGCCCTCTGGCCCGCTGGACTGACGACATACGCAAGGTTGCCGGAGCGGGCTGGATGAGGGTTGAGGACCGGGATGTTTGGCGCAAACTTGGGGAGGCCTATGTCCAGCAGTGGAGTGCGATTGGCTGACGACGACGACGACGACGATGTATGTATATATGTTGGTATGTGTGTGTATGAATATACATGTAAGTACATAGTTTTCGCGTAACTCTAAGACGAATAAACTTAGATACAAGATTAAAAATCTAATATTTAAGAAATATGTAAATAACATATTTCTTAAATATTAGATTTTTAATCTCGTGATATTTTAAAAATCATTCTTTATTATCCGTGGTGACTCAATTAACACCATTCTGTCAGTGAAAAATCAATGTTTATTTTCATATTGACATTTGTATGCATAATAAAAATGCAAATGTGAAGAAAAAAACTTAAAAAAAAAAACGTGTTAATATTGTCACGACTGCACTTAGGCAATCTAATGGGTGTTTTATGGGACGATAAAAAATTGCAAAACGTTTTAAAGTGAACGTTTGCACAACACACTTTAATGAATGCTATTACTTTTACCAAGAAATATATATTAACAGTAATGTTAAAATACTTAACAGCAATTCTTCTTTAAATAATTATGGAATGTCATAAGTTAATTGAAGATTAAATTACTAGATGCCTACCGTGATTAAGTACCTGCGCTTTATTAAATGTTGTATAGCCATCAAATGCTCAATTATCCTTAAATTTGTGCCAAAACGCTTTTCCACTATCGACTAAAATGATAAAGGTGCCCTTATATCTATTGACAGATTCAACAAGTACTAGAAAAGGCTAAAACGGCTAAAAATCTCGGAATTCCATTTATCTGGAAGATGTTGTAAAAAAATTTAACACATTATCATATTTTATTAATCTTAGATCCTAATTAGTGGTAATGTTCACGTATCATAAATAATATGTAATCTTACCAATGAATTGCCAACCGCAGAATTAAATCTTTATACCTATACCGCTCATTAGAACAGTTAAGTTTTTTATATACTTTACTTTATATAGAATCGAAATTATTTATTTAGAGGACCAGAAACGGAATTATAGAAGCACATAGTTTTCTAAAGTTTTCCACAGGCATACCTATTCTAATAGTAAATAAGGAAGACACATAGCGTAGTGAATGTCCGATGGTCCCGAGTGCCTTGGCACAGTTTAACTGCAGTTCCACTCTTTCATACTAACCACCTTCGCACATTATTTACATTTTAATTAGATTGATAAAATATAATAGTTTCAGAGGTTTATTTATAAGCTTGTGGATTGTGGAGAGTATACTTTACCCGAAGTCTTATCATAACATTTAAGTAATAAGGTAATGTTTATTTATGTCGTTACGATGGTTAAAACAGAAATGTAATTGTGTAAGAACTTTCTCAAGATTTCTATGAAACAAAACCAGCATAAAAGGCGTTTTTCCGGAAAAGCGTGAGAGCAAGCATTATTTCCTACAAAGAATGATAATTTTATGTTAACTTTATTGCTATGTTGTTCTGTGTTACATATTAAATTCTTGAGTAAGGTAATTCCCTCAATAGTGATAAAGTCACGGAATAATGTCAAGTGCTCCGCAATGCATGCCGACATCGGAGACATTTTATTATCAAGTGACCCTATGCTGGCTGAGTAAATGTCAAAACAGTCGAGAAATTCTTAGAGGAGACATGCGCAGTGGATGTGCGATCAATGCACCCCGGCGGAGTGCGCGCGCCACCCTCCGCTCGACCGCGACACGGCTATCTACGCAGTTCACACAAAAAACACCATCTGTAAAACCGAGCTCGTTCATCGGATCGCCCTTGAATAACAAAAAACACAAACCGTCAATCTACCATTTTACAAACAATTGTTTTTGTCGTTCGCTTGTCAGTGTCCAAAAAATCGTCATCGAACACACGTCGTTTCCACCAGTTCGTTAGGTCGGATTTAGCTAGTTAAGGACACCTACGCGCCTAAGTCTCGATCCTAGTATGCAGTTTAGTCGGTTATTTGTTCCGTGACTCATCGGATTATCCCTTCGAGTTTGTTCGTTTTAATTTATTCCGTTAATTGTTTCGTCAGTCGGTGCCGGTGTACTGTGATAGTGATTTCGAATGCCGGTTGTCCGGCCCACCGGGGCCGTATTGATGAACGGGTATAGGGACCCGGCTTAGTGAGGCCTGCGCAACCAGCAGCAGGGATGGATGACTGCAACATCTTCTATGACGACGACGGTGAAGCGCAGTGCGACGATATGGTATGTATACCTATGATAGACCATAATAATTATGACAATGTATCTCGTTTACTTGTTTATTGATGACAATTGTTTATAATTGACGAATTTTAAACTTGATATCAATGTTATGGAAAATTTTTAAAGTTATATAACTGTGAAAACAGGAGTTGCGAAATTTTCACAAGATGGACGTCGAATTTCGCTATGGTGCAATATCTACGTTCTAGTCTTACATGTTTTGGCACCTTTGAAGTCGATCTAAAAACTTTGTTTTATTTTTATTACGATTTCAATATGTAAATATTGTAATCGGATTTTATTCACGAGTTCACGAGATTATTACTTTTGTTATGGATTTTAAGCCATGGTTTTCCACATAGGGTTGTAGTGCTATTTTATTCCTAGGATGAATATGTTCTTACATGAACATTATTTTCTTTACTTATTAAAGTTTTAGTTTTATTTTTTTGTGATCCGTTAAATTTGAAATCTCCGTCTACACTAGTACATACACTATGTACTTCTTTCAGCAATAAATAACAAACAAGCAAATAAACATCAAGTACGTGCTTAAGAATCTAATAGAATTTGCATTGAAATAAATCAATTCAGTTTTATATAACAAGTGACATGTAGCGTAGCCATTGAAGAATAGTATAATAGTATCATGAATAGTAAATCAGGTGTTGTTAAAGTTTCTTACGTCGAAGTGAAAGCCAGGGAAGTAGAAGCATCGTGGGCAATCAATCTCACAACGCTCACGCACCCACGCTATTGTAATAGTATAACAATTACATTTTACCATAACACCACGCTTACACATATTATATTATTTTCTTGTTATGACTATTTTCTCAGCACGATTAATTACGGAAAGGTTATTCGGACAAAAAGGTGAAAACTCTTTTTTAATTACTTTTTGTCCAGGGTCATTCGCATTGTTTTTATTTTCGGATATTGCTCTATCGACTGTCGAGTAACTATCGAGTTTCCTGCTGAGTCTTTTTGGTAGATTTTACATTAATTATATAAATAGTTTTGTTTCGGTGATCTAAAGGTCATTGCTAAAACATGTTTTGACTTTGAATTTCATATGAAGTGTCAACCATAGTTATCAATGACAGCTATCGTGGGTCCCTTTTATCCCGAGATTATAATAGTACTCATATTTACTACGCCGGAACACAGCAATAGAATCAATTAGGGTTGGTTAGTATAATAACTGAAGATTGTATTACTTAGATTCCCATCTCAGCATTCAGTTGGACCCCAACTAAGTACTAACTGTAGTAAGTTTTTAGATTTTATTTAAAGATAAGATATCCTTGGTAAAGGAATCGAATTTTCTAGCTATTTAGTGAAATCGATAAGGCATAAGCAATTACCATTGTGGTATTCAATGCATTAATTACACGTAGATAAGAACTTAGTTAACTTTAACCTAAAGCTAAATAATATAATATTAATATTTAAAACAGAAAAGTGCCATAATACTTACCTACTTATTCTCACATAAAAAAATCAGGAATTGCATTTCGGAGATTTTAATTAGATATGCACATTTTGTGAGAAAAAATTTTCAGCGTCAACGTGTAATTTCTTTTTCCAGCTTTACCTACATCTCAACCATTTTCATTTCAGCTTATATCTTCGTTAAGTCTTCTAGGATATGTCTGCTGAGGCAACCATGACATTTTTCGACATAAAACCAAAATAAAGGCTCGGCGTTTGAGGACAAAACGTTGACACTGCAATTAGCAGTACGCATTTAATAGTACGGTCTAGTTCAAGCTAAACCTGTAATATAATAGGTCACTGGTTCCATCCGCATAGCGTGTTCAGGATGTGTGTCGACTCCAGTGCACTGGAAATGTGTAATCATAAATCGATAGTAGGCGTTGGAAGAAAAAACCTTTGCCTGGTCTCATATTGATGAGCATTACTTATTGTGATTTATTGCCAATTGCTTATCATTTCATTAGGTTTTGAACGAGTCTTTTCCAGGTTATTTTTTGTCATCTGTTCTGTCTGTAGTTGAATTTTAGTTCCCTCTAAATCAACAGGTTTGAAGTGTGGTCTCATAAATAAAAAAATCAACAACCAAATCGTAGGTTACTCTTTTGAAATCGAAATTATACGATTGTATTAATGATTGTATTCAATTGGGTACTTATGTCTTCTAAAAATTTATGTGGATTTGAATTTATCAGTTAAAGAGCTTTTATCACGGATCTTTCCCACTACAGAAGCTGAATTGAAAACCATATTTTACTGCTCGAAATTCTAATTTACATTACTGTTAAGGTTAATGTTTAAGATAAAGTTATCAAGAACAACATAAAGTTCAATTAAAGGCGACAAATCGTTATCGTTAACGATCTAATGGAATTGTGAACGGCACTTTATGTACCATAAGTCAAGTTTACTAGGAACGGTTCATGTAATGAACATCTGATGAATCAGATCATTAGCAACATCTATATTGCTGTAATCATTAGGTATGTCGTACAACTCATAAGCCATTTGCATTGCATTTGAAACCTATGCGATGAGTTGTGGAAGATGAATATGAACAGAATGCAAATTGTTGGAAACTGACGCTACCGATGTAATATGCCACATTAATTGCTAAAATGTAGATACATTTTTCAATAATTCGGCCTTGTAACAATAATCTAAATCTCAGAGCAAAAACCACAACAAAAACAGAAGAAAAACACTTTCGTGTTCCCTTCAATTCGATTTTTGTTTTTATGGAAGTCAATCTTTTTTTTCAGGTTTTTAACTGAGGTTTGCTTAATAAATTTTGTCTGATATACTGCAGGAAATATTTTGGTGACTGTTAGTTAATTAATTAAGGGTTTTAAATTCTAATTATTTAATGTAAATAGGTTAAATATAATTCACCGGGTCAAAGTTTAGATAAAAACCGAACAATAATTAATGAGAACATTTAAACAGTTAATATAAAACAAACAAGCCAATTTGACTATATCATTAGTCATTTCATAAATTAACTAATTAACAATGGACAATTTCACAACACAAACTTAATCACTTAGGATAAACCCCAGTGGACGTTAAATGTTAAGAGTAATTTTCACCGTCATTTCGCCATCTATGAAACTTATCTATTCATCGGCAACCTCGTTAAATATATGCAAGTATCATATGGTCTGTCTATTTATCACCGCAGTCACTTCGACATTACTAGGTCACAACAACCAACAATAAATATAACTATGCGCTATTATACAACGACTTTTAAAGGCAGTAGTATAATTAATAAGAGAGGTTCACCAACAATAGATTGCTGGAACTAACTGTAACTGGAAAAATATGAGATAGAACTTGAATTTGGGTTTCGTTTTAATGTAGGGTACTTAAATGTAAAAAAAAATAATTGTTAATTTTTTTGTATGTAATGTTTTCATTTACTCTTTTGAAAACTTTTTGAATTACATCTCTATGAAAGAAAATCACGTAAACAATTGCTAAAATAAAAATGGACCGTCTGTATCGGCTTTCACTTGTTCACAATGTAACAGATCAAGTAGGTAATGAAAGTTTACACAAACTAATTTTGACAATATTCCACTATTAAACGTGTAATGTAGCTGCCATAAGCCTATAAAAGACTGCAATACCTACTTGGCTTACTGTAAACTTCAATCAGAGCGTAGGTATATATTTTGTGATCTTTTTTTAAAAGCAACATGATTCCATACCATAACAAAGCCACAATTTGTTATATGCATACATTATTTCAAGAAAGGAAACCAGGTATTTCATCGTCTTGGATCGAATTACTTGATTAGGGCACCTTTGAATTGTGTGAACGTGGTGCCCGGTAGATGAATTATGGTGAATGGCGCGGCCTTTGATTGCACCCGACATAGAAACATGGAACAAATTACACCTTCCCATGTATAAACTCGGGGTGAACGTAGACTCAAGTTGTTTTAAATTAACGCCATATTTCCTATGTTACAAAATCATAATACCAGGTCAATATTTTAGATTAAAACTAAATGTTTTATAATCGACGCCGACGGTTGTAATTAAACTAAGAAGTATGGTTATACGATACTCATTATATTTTACATACGAGATGATTATGTAAATGAAAATGCAGTACATGTCCGAAATGTTAATAAAAGCCTTTCTTTTCAAACCGCTACACTCAATACAATTATGGTGTCAATCTGTTTAATGTTGCTTGAAAAGAAAGCATTGATGGTCTCCATAATATAATACGGTACACTGCTTTCCATAGTTCCATGGTTGATGATATCATTACAAATTTCACACCTGCCGGGTGCCAATCGCGTATTACAGCAATCATTACTGCTTTGAACCTGTTTACAATTTTCAACGCACATCGTGGCCGTGAATTTATAATCTAATTGAGGTTCGTCTTATGATATAACGACTTTTAGATAACGAGCATCTTTCATGTTAGATTGGAATAGTAATAACTGTAGCAAAGAAGAATTTCCTGAGTTCATTTAGTTGTGTTTTATACGTTTACTTTTGTCTTCACAGGCTCTGGAGTCAGGACAATTTAGTGGAATAGGGTACCATGTTTAAACTAATTGTAAGACGACTACAAATGTAAAAGAGCCGGTAAACAAAAGTAAGATTAGTCTTTTATATTTCCAGGCGGGATTTTATCTTTAAATAAGTTTTTTTAAATAAAACCTAATAATGATTTCAAATATTTGAACTGAAATCAGGGAGATATATGCTACATAATGTTCCAAATTATTTTATATCACTACAATATGAAGCAATCTTTGTAAAGAACCTTCGTGAGACATGTGTGGTATTCGTTAACGGTCAGAACTAATGTATTACAGCTATCCCGTCCCGTTATAGGGCTTGTGTAATTGAAGACTGGTTTGTTACTCGTGATGAGAACGGAATTAACTATTTATGAATTTTTAAACTTCTTGTGGGATCACTTTAAGGTTCAATTAACAGTACTGGATACTTTAACTGCACCTTATTACATAACTTCGGGGTAAAGCCAAATAACTATAAGCTATCTAAGATAGAAGATGCTGGCCACGACATCCATCAGCTCTGTCTAAATACATATGGGCAATATCCTCGCTGCTACATCTACGAAGTTTCAAATCAATATGATTATTAGAAAATTAAAGTTAGTTTTACCTTTAAAGTGATTTCTGTTGCTTGGGTACTAAAAGAAGTCCATTTTATCTGCTTTAACATCTCATTATAAAATTTTCTAGCTTTACAATTAGTATCAAGACTCAGGGAAGGAAATGTGCTATCATTATCGGCTAAAAGCTATGAATAAGCTAGTTAACTTGGAACAGCAATCAGTTGCAATATGTACTTTATTTCTATTGTATTAAAGTTTATATTTAAGTGTCTACATGTTGTGTGATTTTTAACCATAAAACGACACCATCTCTTGAGGCTAGATTGTAATGGACTTGCTCCCGTTATTTCAAGATGCAAGGAGAATTTATAAATCGTCGGTTTCTTTTTATTGCAAAGCTATGGAATATCTATGACAGTAATAAGTTTATTTATTTATTTCTATGAATTATATTTCAACTAAACTAAGTAATTAAAACAAATTAGATACAATCATACAAAACTGTAATAATATAATTACATAGTTAAAACGAGACTATTATAGAAACGTATTAGGTATAGACTTATGGAGCTGACATTCGTAAGATTCGTTTTCGTTATTCGTTTTTGGCTAAAAAGTAAAATTGCAGAACTATTACCATTTTTTCATGGTAATTTTTATTTCAGACTGCCGTGCTGATTCAAATTTTAAACAAAAACTTTTTCCATTAAATCTAGATATTGCTTATTGATCCGTTACATAGGTATTTCAAAAAATATACTTTTTTGTAAAAATATATATTTATGAATGTAATTTATTTAACAAACATAATTCACACAGACCTGACATGATAACAGTTAAAATAATTAACAAGAGGTTTTCAAGGAAGGCATAGTAAAGCAACTAGCTATATCTTTTAGCTTTATCTGTCACAAATCTGTTGTATAAGCTATTATTTTCCTCACGACATTATCAATTTCCCCTGACGATAGACGATTCCCATAATTTGTTACAGCTTTCGCCTTTCTTATTAGAATCGTGATCGTTATTTGTGTAAGAAAGGGTTCGCTTAAACTGATCCAAGCATCACATTGAACTTTGATAGGCCGTAAAGGCTTTTGTGACAATACAATATAATAGGAAATGGCTGAGAAACTTTTCCCATGCATTGTGCTTTCTTAATTGTAATTTTAATGATGGTATTTATTACGACTTGCTTAATACAATGGTAATACTTGTAATTCTTAAGACTCCACGAAAGTCTTCTACTATTTACAAAGTCTACGGACAATGAGATGTTCATAACTTTTAAATGCTGCACCTGCAATATACCTTCAAAAATTTTATGCTTTAAAAATTCAGAACAATAAAAATAACATGTAATTTTTTCACTTTAATATTCTTCTAATTAATAATAACAGTACACCTTACAAAACAAAGTTCTACATGCATGTTATAATGTAAAATTTCAATGGCAGAATTTACATTTGCATGCATTTCGTGTTCATAAACCTTGACAGTTTGTTTGTAGCTATTAGCATTAGCTTGTGAAGCTGACGAGGCAGCTTGCACTGGTTGACCCCAGGGTCGGAACTTCTTTATGAATTGAGGTAAATTTTGTAAGGAAACAAACTGGTTTTGATACTCTTTGTGGTGGAATCTGTTGACAATAATGGCGTACAAGCTTATGATTACGTAAGTTTTTTGAGTCTATTGTTTAGTTTTGTACTAGTTTTTGAAGAAATTTCACAAAAAAATTCACAAAAATTTAATTTTCACAGGGTATATTGTGTATTGTAGGTATGTATGTATATGATTCGGAAATAATACGCTACCCATTAGCTACCGCAAACTCTTTTATCGATACATAGTTATTAAACGACACATGAACGATTTAGCATTGCAAAAGTTACTTTCGAAACTGTGAATTATTATTTCAACTACGTTTACTATAAATAACTATTTCATTATAAAGTTGCAAAATGATTTCAGATCAACTTCTGTTTTACAAACGATCTAAAATATTAAAATCTAACTTTTCATTTAATTAAATGTCATAGTCATTTAATTTTACACATTGTATTCATATTATTAGTCATATAAAAATATGGTTTTATA
>DVRM01000389.1:0-10380 GCA_018232405.1 Junonia genoveva | reverse complement strand
TGTGTCTGCCGATAAACTGTTTTACAGTTTGGCAGAATTTTAGTTAATAGTTAAGCAGTAAGTATCTTTTGTATGCGAAAAATTTCAAACAAAATAAATATACCTACGTCTAATTGATGCCCCCGTTGTTAAATGCGGTAAGCCTTGTTAGCAGTTCAATTTATAGCGGTTTGAATATTATTTTGGATTGAACTTGGATTAATGATTTTAGCTTTGATAGGCTGTTAGATTTGACCTCAGTAAGTTTGATTTTTTGACTTTGTTTGATTAGGACTAGGAAAGAGAGGCGTTAAAAATTGTATTTATGTAGCATCATGTGTTTTAAGAATAAACTATTGAGGTAAAATAAATCAATAAGACGAGATTAAAATGCTTTTATTCGTAAACGTTATTTATAAAAATAATAGGTTTAATTCGAGTTAAGAAATAACTATAATTATTTTTTATACGAGTAATTTATACCATATAAATTACAAAAAGTATTTACACATCTACGAGTACATGTTTATTCAATTACGTAAACTTATTTTTACCGCGCATTTTCGGGGGAAACCACAATTTCTCTCGGGCTCAAATGCTCTCTATTATGTCGGACCCTCGTGAGATTTTTGGGTCTTATTAAAAGTGGCAGGAAGTGCAGTCATGGTGAAAACATAGCATGTTATTATAGCATGTAACACGTGTAGTATGTTAACACAGTAAAAGTATTATATGTTTTTTTTTATATATAAAATCTTACAGATTTTTGTCATCTAACTCCTAAATGACTTGACCGATTTAGATGGTTGAAAAGTACAATTGACTCCCTTTCACCAAATTATAGACTAGACTGAACTATATTATTGCATAACATAACTTTATAGTAGTTATACACAACCTGTTATGACTGAAACAAAACGTTTTTCATTCTCTATTCAGTTTACATTTAATAGAATGATCAGTAATCTCAGTTGAAGCTCAACTAGTGGTAAATCTTGTTGTAGCCCAGTCTACGGATAATCCATCACGTCAGTGCCGTCAAACATCAAATTCGTACGGCTGTTTCGGTGTGAAGTACAAACGAGCCAGTACAGTTACCGGTTCAAGGTATAATAGCAATTTCATCAGTTATCAATATTGCTATTTTGTCTAAAACAATAAAGAAAAATCCCTTTTATCTAATGGTTTATTTCTCATCTAACTTTCTATAAAAAAATTAAGATCAATATTATTTTTACACGCTGGATTATTTGAGCTGGGTTTTTGTTTAGCGATGATTATTTTATGATAATGTCAACGTTAGTAAATATTTTTTTCTTTCATTTAATATTTATATTAATTAATAAGTCGATAACAGAAAACCTTTCACAAAATTTTAATATCTTATCCCAGAAAAGATTTAAATATTTTCGAAGTTATTAAACCAACTTAGTAAAGTACTTGTTTCAAAATTGGCATTGTTTAAATACTCGTAGTTAGTTCGCAGAGACTTCAGTGTATACCTAAAGTTCGAGTTACATTACGAAATTAGTGAAATGAAAATGACTTCACGCCGAACATTTCACTAACTATCTTACGTTTAAACATCAAGTTGCACAACAAACGCCTTAAATGCATAGAAATGTATATTATTATCGTCAATATTATATTGAAACTAACATCATGTCATGCAAAATAATTTCACAGTGCAAAAAATCAGGACAAGAAACCATGTCCGAAAGCGCACAATATTGACAGCGGCGGCATCAAAATATCAGAAATAATAATGGTTTCACAATTCTATTATATTCCCAGAGCAAATTGAACATGTTCATTTTAATTAGTGAAAATAAATTTATCATTCAGGACTCTTACTTCGCAATGAAAAGAGATGTCGCTATAAGCGAGCAAACATAAATTAAATGCCGTGTTTCTATTATTCAATTGTATAAACGTTCTCCTCGTTGCCAGCTGCAACATTGAATCTTCTGGGAGTGACAAATACAAGTTTCATTTTAGTTTGATTTTAGTTTCATCCGTCTATCGTATAAAACAAAACTGGTATAAATTTAAGATTTATTTTTACGATCACTAACTCTTAGATTATACCAGCTACTGCTTGTGCATTTTACTCCCTTTTATGGTTGTTGCTTCATGTAACCTTTCTTGATAAGTAAACTTTTAACGCTAAAAGATTTTTATTGCTACGGTATATCTAAGTAGGCATGTGAAAAAGCAAACATTATATTTCTTAATTTAATACACACACGAATAACAATCATAAATGCGTTTAAAGCGTGCGTGAGAAATATGTCACTATAAAATCATTATTTAGTGGCAATTATTTTTACTACATCACACAAAATGGATAAAATTCATTTTAACAAAGCATGAAGCGACGTGTTGAAAGTTATGATGTCAACGTAAAATGTTGTCATTTATTAAAGTATACACGTGTTACAAATGACATTAACTTTTTGCGAGAGTCACAATACAGGATCTACTAAAAGCTGTTTCATACACACGTTGTTTAATATTTTATCTCGAGCGTCGGTTACATGCAGACACATGTGCACATACGAAAGTGCCACGTCAGCCATACGAGACCCCACTCAAAGACAGCCGATAATGGACGATACTTGATATCTCGAAAGGATATCTTTGCTGACTCTACTATGAATATATCTATAACTCTTTTCTTCGAAGCAATTTTGAATCTTGTTGAACCACGACTCAAATCGAAACGAATCAGTTTTCTCTTCAGGGAAACATATAGTGAAAAGTAATATAAATATTGAATGATGGTTTTGAAACGGCAATTGCTCTGCGTAAAAATCAGTAGCTTGTCAATACCTAAGATAGAATAAAATAGAAGTCCTGTTAAAAATGCTTGGAAAAAGACTCGTTTTGAAACCGAAAGTATTTCGATGTAAATAAAACAATAGATAGATTAATCGATTTGACCACTCGATACAGCTACAGACAATGACAAATCTTAACGTCACTTGGCAGTACAAGTCTGCTACGACGGAGATTTATGTATCTATTTTTTATTCTTTCCAGCTGAAAGGACACAAAACAAATCGCTAGTTTATCACTAGGTGCGGTATTCAAAATAAATTGGATGTAAATTCCACTTTTCATTATTAGCTGACTGCTTTATGGCCCGAGGGAAAATAAACGGAGCGGAACTGGTCGGTTGGTTATGTTTTTGTAGTCCATTTAAGAAAAGGATAAATGTGTATTCAGCCCTTCCATTTATCAGGTACCTTTAATAATAAGTTGATACCATAAAATATTAGCTATAATTGTGTTTTATTTTACCGTTTCCACGACATTAATGGTCCCAACGCATGTATTGAACGATCAATTTAATATTTTTGATAAGGAAACCGAAATTTATCACAATGAATAAGCCAGATCTTTAAGTACCTACATAATTTTTATATCAATGATTATTGGTGAAGAATCTTTCCAAAGTTTTCAATATAAATGGATTCTTATAGCATGAATGTTGACAAGATCAAACAAACGTAATTGAAAAGAAACATGACACCATAGTATCTTACATCTTTTATAACATACCATAAAACAAAATCTAAACCAAAGTCGAGAAGTAGGTCGCTGTGTGGGTAGTAACCGAAAATTGATCTTATTAGTCTGAAATGGGGATGGAAAGGAAGTTTCTCCATTAATCAAATCTCTAGAATTACTTATTGGTTATGGTGTTTGCGTTACGGCTGTTGTATAATCCGAAGTTGGTCCGGATCGTTCGCTAACCAATTGCAAATATATGCGGAACGGCTTGTTATTTGTGTTGGAAGCATCGTTACGTTTTAAGCAATAAATAAGCTTTGTTATAGCCTGAATATGTTGCTTGGCTTATGTGCGTAATATTAAACAATCCTGCTTGCTTTATACATTGATTTTAATAATAAAGGGTAGCGGCAAATACAAAAATATTAATTAAGAAAATATATATTTAAATTCAATAAAGTAGTAGTAAGTAAGCTTTCCTATGGCCCGAAGATCTTCCTCAATGCTGTCCAATCATATCTTTTTAGGCATTTCTCGTGGTCTCTTCTGCTGCGGTTTCCAGTTCTCTCTCAACGTGCCTGGCCAATTTTTCGTCGTCTATCTATTAATACTAGCAGCCGCTCTGAACCTGAGCCCTGCGTCTTCGATTAATTTTCACGATGAACAGGTATATAAATCCTTCATTCCACGTAATTATATACAGGATACAGATAAAAAATAAATAAATGATTATTTATTTATCCGAAAAAGCAATCAGGACGTTCGATTCGTATTAACTCTAGTCACGAGTCTAGTAAGCTGCTCAACGAGTTGTCATGAGCTCGCCGGGATATCGCAGAGTTATCGCCGTATTCTGATTGCGGATCGGATGTCTGACAGTTTGTCGGGAAATAAATAGGATATCGTTCGAGATCTTGAACGATTTATATTAAACTGAATTAGGTTCAGTTTGAAATTGAAAAATTGTTGTGGTATATTGGTAAAGTTAAATTATAGATATAATTATAGATATATCAATATGTACAATTATGCAATTTTAACTTAAACATTACGTATTCGTGTAAGAGAGATTTTAATCAAACTACTATGCTGCGATTTCTTAACCTAACTCATGATTGAATAAAGCTAGTACTTATATGTTTTCATACATTTCTTATAATTGACCATACTTAGGAGTAAATCATTATTATCTCCAATCAAAATGCATGTCCTTAATAATTTCACAAATACCAGATTTTAAGAGAGAATTAAATTTTATAAACTAGTTTTTAGCCATGCGTGTACAAACATCGGCAAATTTCGATTTTATTTAGGACAATTTATATACATTTTAGGAAACTTTCAATGAATAGTGAACGTACATAAGTAGAAAATGTGGGCCAACTATCGCGTAATGTTTTTTTTCTCAAACATTTATTATGATCGTAGTCATTTCGAAATTAGGTTTTGGGAAATCCATTTCCCGCATCGCTGCAGAAATCCGTTTTCTTTATTATCTTGTTCGGCGTGGAATACTAAAAGATTTCACCTGAGAAAATGGCGGTTTAAGAATCGTTCCATTTCCATCACAGACAGCTGTTAAATACTTAGAATGCTTATACAAATCGTACTTGTCACATTGAACAGATAAAAGTTTTATAAATGATCAAGATATTTCTCTTGGTATTTGTAGTTGAATGTCAAATAAGTAGGTACGAATATCGGAATATGAAAATGATACACTCCTTATACCTTTACATAAAGGCAAAAAATAGGTGGTAGGAATTCGGAAAGAGCATCTCTACAAATTCACTAGTTTTCAAATTTCCTGCAAAATTTAAGTCAAATCTAATGACTGATCTATAAATAATTAACGTGAATATGTTCTATTCCACATAACAAGCCCCTCGTGTCAAAGTACGCGTTAAATATAATATCGCGCGTCGTGTTCGGCGCCACACTTGACATAAATCACGATTCGATGGGGCGTGGACAGCTTGCTGGTGAGATGACAAAATCATTTTAGCATTATCGTTCGAAAGCACTTTGAGCACCAAGTTATTAAATGTCTCATATGAAAATTAAGCTAGGAAACATTATTCACAAAACCTATTTTTGGTTAGATTTCTTGTTTACGTCTACATTCTATCACGCAATAAGAATAGATGTTGCCTTTATTTTAACTAACGGAGTGGTATTTATTTTTCTAAATGGTAACAGTTATGAATTATATATTTTAGAAGAACCCTATAGAATTATCGTCGAGTATCATGCCCACTTTATAATAAATATATTTCTATATAGGATTACTTTCAGAGGAATTTAACTGTTGGAAGTACTTTAAATAAACCAATTGAACTTAACAAGCTTTATGATAAACTTAGCACTTGTCCCTTTTGAGATCAAAAACTTTTCCAATAGCAGGAATACAGGAAAAATTGTGAGATATAAACTTGTTATTTCACAGAAGTATGTCAACTCGCTTGAAAGGGGATAGATAAACTTAAACGCAACCCAGAGAGGAAATTCTTATTCGTCAAAATATTTGCAGTGCTATGAGAGAAGGACGTCTGAGTTTATTTTACCATTAACATCATATCTGCTTTAAATAGATACTCTCATTTTGAGATTCATTTTTGAATTAAAGGTTAACAGAAAAGTTTTTAAAATTACTAAGCAGATATTGTTTGGTTGAACACGCTTCGAAATTTCTGGAACTACCGATCCGATTTAAAAAGTTATTTTAGTATTAGATAGATACCTATAATACTTTTTGGGACGAAATCGATAGCGCTAAATGTGTTATTTTCGAATAAAAAATATAACTATTTCGTTTGTAATTTATCATGTCATACAAAATCATGGCTCCACCCTGCAAGGAGTATTCTATGTATGTAAGTATTTGAACTTTCACGTACAAGTACATACGAAAACAGAATTGTAGAGATAACTTGCACAAGACTGGCTTGTAGAAGTGACAGAGTTTGTAGAACAAACATTGCAGAAGATTTCATTATAGATACTACTATTATAGAATTATATTCAACTAGTTTTACTTCCTCATTACATTTTATATGTACGTAGGTATATTTACGCATTAGTGGTTGCATTTTGCGATATTGAAAAATTGCAGCAATTTAAAATATTAGGTGGCTGTAATTTATGTGATTCGTTATCTTATTTTTAAATATACATAAACAGGATTTTTTTAAAATGTTATTTAGTATTTCTATTCCTATTGTCGTTATAAATGTATGGATGTGAACTTAGAATTAGATTAAAGTTAAGAAATGCAAAGTACCTATTAATGCATCAAAAATAAAAAAGGGATTCAAAAACGTACAGTCACATGACATCGTTTGAGACAAAAAAACTTTTCCAGTTATTCTTGACTAAAATTAGATGAACACAATAGCAATTAAACAAATGACACTACAGCTGGAGTCTGAGTTAGGTTTGGTTTCTATTTCGGTATCCCAAGGGTTGTCCCGCGGAATCGGACATAGACAGAAATGAAGATACGATCCGACCGTAGTGATTTATTTTGATGGATACTCCATTTGAATGAAATATATTATTCAACCTCCAGATATTTTATGCGGACGATACCGTTTTAATTTGAATTATAAAGTATACTTTTTTCGTCCAAAAATACTAAGGTTCCACGTTGAAAAATTAACGATGCTTCAGATACACGACAGTGTACGATTTTTCTTTTTCCCTTATTTCTTTTCTTTTAATAAACGCTCGTAGCAAAATATTTTTTTAAAGATATGTGTGAATTAAACGGATTTTTGTTTAATTCATTCTTGTTTTATATATGAAGTTTTAAACAAGAATAGATTTCAATATCCATAAATGAATAATTTTGTGAATGTAATAAAATGAATTATTATTTTTGTATGATTACGGATATTAAAATTCTCTATGGAGTACCCAATAAACAGTCGGGTATATTGAAATAAAATACGTTAATTGCTTATTGTTTGCTGCTTAATGACGCGTTAAAATCGATTTTTAATAGTAATGTTAATTTTCCAGCATTGTTCTATATATCTTATCGAAAACCAATATAAAATTATGAAGCTGTTAACGCCGATTTGGCAATAAATTATTTTCTTTAAAAATTATGAGTTTTATAGTTCAGTTAGTCAATCTGACCGCATTTTCGCTTTATAATTTAGTGACAAATGAAATTTTAGCATGTCAGCTGACATTAAGGGAATGTATATGAAATTCTATCAATTGTGTGTATCTCAGTATATATTAATGGCGTATTGTCAATCATTTGTCTATCGAAATAAAGTTGTTTCGCATATAAATTCCCAAAGTCACACAGTTAATCACGCGTAACACATAACCCTTAACATTATGGGACGTAGCTACAAAATATAAACGGACACCCGACAAGGGTTTGTTGTTATTCACTGTGATAAAAAATTGCGAGATTCCCTTATGAAAGAGGCATCTAACGAAATTGCTCGAACACTTTCCCTCCGTTTACTGGGAGATTTAGTTTTTGTATCCGCTCTTTTCTGTGGATCACCGGAAGGCCTTCGTACGTGCTAAAATATTGTCAGTGAATTGATGCAATCTGGAAATTCGCATTTTTCTTTTTTCGCCTTTTACGGCTAGTTAACCGATTTGAAGGCTTGCTTTTAGAATTCTATATCTATTTTCAAATCGTTTTAATGGTAGAATAAGATAATAAGAACGTGACTTCCAATGTTAGTAGGTTTAAGCGATAGTTATGTTTTACAATAACTTAACTTAAGAAACACTTATTTATAATCTACAAAGATTTATTTAAAATATGTGTATTTTTTGTGTTATGAGTTTGTATAGTTTTTGATTCATAACCATGCTTGATAAAGTTTCGATTCATTCCTTTCCATAAAATATTAAATCGGAAACCAATACTAGGTTGCCAAACCCTTTCTTTGCAATTTATAAAAAAGCTTTAAGAGAATGATGTATGGCATAAATTAAAATACGAAAATCGAAGTTCCGAGTTCTCTTTAATTGTTACATAATTGCATGCTAATTGAAAAATTATTATGTAGAACATTTCCTATAAAAATGTATGTAAAATAAATTTGATTCCATTATCAGTGAGCACACTGTATCGACGAGCACTCAGTTTTCATTATAACGTGATTCGTTGAGCTCATAAGAGGCTTTCAAGATTGGATACCTACTGTAGATTGATATACGATAGGCACGTATTCCTACTCAATTAAAGATATGCCTGCGTTCGTATATTTTGTTTTCATATTTTTTGTTAAATAGTTAAGACGAAAGCAACACGATATTTTGCATATGATGGCGTTAATTTTTAAAAACTTTAATAATATCATAAAATATGATGAATTTTTTGTTATTGTGATTTATTTTTAGATTCAGATTTTCCAGTGGATCGCCTGATGGTGAAATTTTCTACTATACCTTTTTAGTTATATTTTTAACATACTGACAGCTTGACAGCTGATGGTTATAGACACAACAATAAATACACTATCTATATATGTAAGTACATACGAGTATACATATAAGACAGGTCTAGGATGTGTGACTGAGTAAGTGTGACTTACTTTTATTTTAAATAATGTTATGTATTTAATGCTCATTATATAAAAATGCTTTGTGTATCCACCTCCATGTAAACTTTAACTTTGCCAAAATGCGTACTATTCATACTCGTAGAATTTTCGGAAAATCGTGTGTAAACATTATGTTTATTAAAATACAAATATAGTACTACCGAAAATCCTCGTCTTATTGTAATAAATAATATACATTGTGAGGGACAAGAAGTTATAGCGAACCATTGCAATATTTACTTTCTTTTTCCCCGACGTTCGTATGTACAAAAGTTATTACAGTTCTTCAGTCGATTGTTTTTCGATGGTTGCCGGGATGAATACGGATACGGCCTCGGCTGCCTCGGGCTATCGTTATTATTCCGTAAATAAAGACATGGAAAGAAGCACGAGTACTTACTGTCGTCGCACATACTGTTCGCAAATGTATGTGAAATATTTACGTAACATTTCCTTTTCACGTATTTTAAACTACATTTTTAATAACGTATTTCTTTATAATTAAAACGAAGTATTGCTTAAAATTTCGCTTCGTCGTCAACAGCAGTCATTTTAAATCCATTCTGTATTTATATTAACGGGGATTTAGACCTGCCTTACGCTCTGCGGTAGAGCAGTTACGTGAAAATGAAATAGGTTTTTTCTGTAAATTCTAAATCCATCTAAAGCCGTTTTTTTCACTTAAACTTCACTTTTTTAAATATATTTTTCACTTATTTTAATTTTTAATTATTTTATACATTGTATTTTTAAATTTTATTTTAATAATACGAAGAGAATATTACTCGAGACTTTAGTAGTCAACTGCCTACAGCTTGTTTGTAGACTAGCTTTACCTAGTAAATATCACATTGTCACTGCAAAATTGACGTGAAATAGTTAGCGTATCTGCAATTTGTACGATTAGTGACAGAACCGAAAGCGTTAACATTTCATCTCTTCCATTACATTCATGGCATTGGCTGCAATGATCACTTAGCATCGGGTAAACCGTTCGATTTTGGCCATTTGTAGACGATTAAAATATACAACGATATATTGATAGAGACCGGTTTATATGCATCATAAAACGCTCATTACATGCATGCCAATATACATGAAAAAATTGTAAATCCTTTTCAGTGACGAAAAAAAGGATCGTCAAGGCATTTCCCGAGGCTTAATTATTTAGTGGCGACTAAAAAAAAGCGAAAGATTTATGCGTTTTGAAGGGAAACCAAAGTTTGACATCCACCAATCCGCAGTGGAGCAGCCTTGGTGGATTAAGCTCCATACCTTCTCCGTAATAAGAGAAGAGGCCTATGGC